>JAJOOS010042369.1:0-12447 GCA_029582725.1 Solanum chiquidenum | reverse complement strand
AAAATCTTGAGTTCTTCATAAACATAATACACTCAAAAAAAATTCTGCAACAAGAATTCTTGACAAACATCAATAGACCCCAAAAAAAGTGTTAATATAAAAAATTTACTAAAAAAAAATACTTGTAAATATTATGAAACTTACCCGTTCAATTGAAAAAAAATGGTGTTTGATTGAGAAAAGAGAAGAAGAAAATCGATAGCGAAAGAGAAGAAAAATTGTGCGCGCGAGAGAGAAGACGTGATTTTTGTGGCTTATTAATGTTGTTCAGACTCTCTTATAGATCTGATTCATTAAGATGTTTTCAGGTCCATTAAGAGACTTTTAAACAAGAAAACAAATGAACATAATAGGCTGAATCTGGATGAGTAACATTCAAATCTAAAAAACACACACTTAATGGGTTGCATTGGAATGATTAAGATTCAGACTTTCATTAAGTGCAAACAAATGAGGCTTTAAACTATCATGGCGACCTATTACATATCTTTACTACTTATTTACCACCTAAACTGACGTGGCAAATAAATAAAATAAAAAATAAAAAACTCGCGTATCAAAAAAATTAAAGTTAAGAAAAAGAATAAAAATCAAAATCCTCCTCTCCCACCCATAACCCTTTTCTTCTTCTTCACTCTTTATTTTTCTTCACAATTTTTTTATTTTCCATCACAACCTCAAAGTATCACAATGGTGTGAGTATAGTACTGGTGATGTTTGTTGGTTGTTCAGATTTAAAAGTGCTGAGCTCATTGAAAAGTCATCAGAGCCATGGCTGAAGCATTGAGCTAGCCGAAACACCTGCAAAACAAATCCAACTAATAAAATCACAAAGGGATAAGGTAAAGGGATCTAATTCGATGTTTGTCAATGAATGATTTGGGGTTTTGAGTGATTGTTTTGTGGTGGTTAAGGTGGATGTTTGGTGGCTAATGGTTTGTCGGAAAATAAGAGGGAATTGTATTGTGAAGGTGGGTTTGTGATGGTGTTGGGTTGGTTGTTCTTCGTCGGATAAGACAAAGTGAATTGTGATATAAATTCAAAAGAATGATTTTTCTGATGAGATTAGAGATAAAGTGGGTGAAATTTAGTGATGAAGAAGATATAATTATTAGAGAATTTTAATAATTGATTAGGGATTAATTAGTGTAAAATAGAGTTAACAAAAGAAAAGTTTATTAATAAAGAAAACAAAACAAAAAAAATATAAGAAATCGCAAATCCGATGTGGCTCTGATACAGTGTTGATGTGGCGACGAGTGTAATACACCATATACTGTGAGAGTGGTGTTACATGTCTCAGGGTGATATTAAATTCACTTTTAAATAGTAATGTATGTAATAGGCCGTCATAATAGCTTAAGCGTGTAACTGACATTTCAGAACAAGTTTAGAAAAAACTTTATGCATTTTTCCTAATATAATATAATACAAAACAATATGATACAATATGGAAAAAAATACATAATAGTCATCCAAACATATAGTTGCACACTTGAACTTGTAATAAAAAGATTCTATTCGATTTGATTTTTTCAATTTAATTCGAATAAAACATCAGTGCACACTTGTATCAAATAAATGTATTTGTATGACGAGAGTAAATTTTTTGAATGGTCACCCATGTTTGAAAAATTACCCCCTAATATCGATTTTTTTTTTTAGGATTACAATATTATCCAATTAACCCTACTTTAATCAGAATATATTTGACATAGTAAAAACATTTTTCTATCATAATTAGATGTCATGTCCCATTAAACCTTTTTTTTTTAAATAATACATTTATTAACCCTTTAACCCAATCAAAATTTCTATCCGATAAAAATAATACAAAGAGATCTGTTTATTTTCCTTTGCTACTCTAGCTTTAATATAATTCATTTATTAACTAGTAAAATCTTATCAACTTATTCGCGGACATTGAAGAAAGAGAGCCACTCCCCAAGTCAGGGATGAGCGTCAAAAGAAAAGATGTGCAAACTAGTCTATCAAAAGGAGAAAGAGAGTGAGATTTTAGGTTTCATTAGGGTAGACGAAAGACCTAGAGCCCATTTGACTTAGCTTAAAAAAGTAATTTTTAAAAAGTCAAATTTTGATAATTTTTAAGTTAAAAAATGAATAGCAGAGGATACTTACTTTTAACTCTTTTTAAGTCATTTTAAAAATATCCAAACACTCTTGAGGACTGAAAACTACTTGAAGTTGAGCAAACACCCTCTAAGTCAATCTCAAAACAAAAATAAAATTAAAAAATTGATGCCTTATTGTTTGGATTTTTATTAAGGACAGATCTATGATTGAAAGAGTTGCAATTGATGGATAGTATCTTCAAATGATTGATGGTTGCTTCAGGAAAGACTTGACCTTCAGAAAATGGGGACTTTTTAAAAGAATAAAGTCATCATATTTTCGAGGACTGATCGATGCTTTTTTAGGATAGTATTCTATTGAATGGAGACCTTCTTACTTGGTAGGATGGGGGTAGACAAATATAGTACGTTTGGATTGATGGATGGTGTATTATCCTTCTCTCATTTATCAACATAATCATTGAATATAACTTGTTAAAGATTTTTTTTGAAAAATATCTTAGAACTAGCTGTCTCAATCATCCACAACTCCAAGATTAATATGTTTTTTATTATACTGAAATTGTAACTATATATTAGATTCTTATTCCCACCCTACACTCGGCGTCGAAAGAGACTTAAGATTCCGTAAGTAGCTTAGTGAGTTCTTTCTAAGAAGGACTTGGAAGAAGTCCTATCACTTCACTTTACTGTAGAAATTTGATCTCACCAGATTGGCGAAGGAGAAAGATGAGATGGGTGGTCCGAAAATAACGAGAGAAGGCTCTAGGCCCCCTCTCACTCTTCTCCAGGACTATATGTTCATCACAGATGCAAAACTCTTTATTCCTTTTTTAATGAGTAGATAGAGCCATGATAAATAAATTCTTTTCACCCCTTTTTCGATGTCTGCTGAAGACCTATGTTAATGTTTTGAAAAAGAAATATTCGCATTTAGTGACAAATAAACCCATTATACGGACTATTGTATGTTTTTATCCGTATCAACACGAAGAAAAAAAGACGAGGCATATTAAAGATTATGACAATGAAAATAAGTATGAGTCCTTACGAAGAAGGCACGATCTCAAGGAACTAATCTAATTATTCCCTCAATAGAGCAAAACTAAATTTTAAAAACATAAAATATAATGTAGTATAAAAATTTCCTATAAAATTGATTTTTTTTCTATATTTAATTATTCATCTACATCAATAAATGCTAGTTTCTGCAAGAAATATAAAACATTTGGATGAGTTAATAAATGAATTATTAAATTTTTCAGAGAAAAATAAGCAGACCTCATTGTATTATTTTTTTACCCAATATAAAAATTTGATTGGGTTAAAGGGTTAATAAATGTATTATTAAAAAAGCCATAGTATCCAAATAGAAGAGAAATAGATTTTTATTATATCAAGTATATTTGAATAAAATAAAGATAGTAGGGTAATATTATAGTCCTAAGAGAAATAAAAATGATATTAAGAGATAATTTACCAACACCGCTGTACCTGACGTGGCTTCACATTATTGGTTTATTCTGAGCTGTCACGAAACCTAGCGGTAACCAAATCAATACCCTTTTATTTTTCCAGGTATATAAGGCGTGATAAAGACATTAAAAACCCTTTTCAGTGTAAACTTTCTGCTTAAGCCATTCTTCTATCTGCTAAATTTTCTATAAACACATTCGTTAACTTTACAAATTCATCGCCGGCAGTGACCGGAAGTTGCAGGGCGCCGGCGTCGTAAGTGGAAGGACGTGTAAACAAGCGTTTGAAGATGAAGATTTTTGTGAAGACTTTGAAAGGCACTCACTTCGAGATCGAAGTAAAACCCGAAGACACAGTAACTATCGATCTCTCTATATCTTTTTGTATTGTATGATATACATGCTTTCATGCGTTTATGTTTGTGAATTGTGTTCAATTATCAAATTGAGTTGTTGTAAGCGGCGATTGAGCTCTGATTAGGGTTTCCTAGCGGCTGATGTAGATTCAGGGTTTTAAGTCATCGACTACTAAAAAAAAGTCACTGACTGCTCCTCTGGAGTAGTGAATGTAGAGTTGTAACAACAAAAAAAACTTTATATATAGTTCTAGTCAAAGTCAGTGGCGACTTTGTTTGTGAATTTTAGGGTTCTAATGGTACATGGTTTGGGAGGGGTTGTTTCAAGTATTATTGATTTGTTTTGATTCGTGAATTGATGGTATTTAATGCTGCTGAGTGATTTTATGTGAATTCTTCGAGTCGAATTGAATTTGGATTCAGCTGAATGATTATTTATTACTGAGTAGATTCTGTAGTGTCCTGCTATATATCTAGTACTATGGAGGTGACATTTATCCGGTGGACTTAGTTGAGGTGTCCAAAGGCTGGTCCGGACACCGCGATTATCAAAATAAGCTAATAAATTAGTTTCTACGCAAGTTAAACTGGTGGAAGCTTTATTGCCAGATCCTAACTTTTTAAGGAAACAATTTCTTGGTTTTTCTTGGGAAGAGTTTGGAGTGACTTCTAGTTTCCAATTGAGTTTGGACTTGGGGGTGATTTTAGTTGTTTTTTTATTGTTAGCAGAGCCATTGGATTTGTTAATGGAGTTTCTCTATTTCTGAGGATGTAGTATGGTCCAATTCTTGTACAGTCGAAAGTTAGTTTTAAGGGTTGAATTAGGGCTACTGCCTCTTTCTTAAGCACTTCATAGGACCCACTGCCCTTATAAGACCCTCATGAGTGCAATTCTTTCTTGACCCGGATGTTCTTGAAGCTACAACAACTCAAGCCAATTTTTCTAGAGGTAGAAGACAAGAGAATTAAAATTACATTGTATGAGATGGTCCTGCATACGTCGAATTAGAAGACACACTGCTATGTTTTTTTATTTTCTGTTGGCTTTTCGTTGATACTGCTTTGTTTTTTTTTTTCTTTTGATCTCTTGGTGGTTTTCGTTCCTTTGTTTTGGTGTTAAGAATATTGTGCAGACAGGGTTGAAGAGCTTGTGCAGCATTTACAGCTACTTCACCTTCCTAATTTGCCTTTTTCCTGTTTATTCTTATTCCATAGTTGAAGTCCTCTTTGTGTACATTCACATGTTTACACCCTTTCTTGTTTAAAAATAGAGTAAATATAGCAATAAAAACAAAATCTGAACAGCATCGCAAGCGTTGATCTCGTCATTTACTTTTAAACGAAGTCCCAATCTTAATCATGTTTGTAATTTCTTTGTCAATGCTCTCTCTTTTTCCTCTGTCGCCCAAACTGATTTGCTCCACATAATAAATATTTAGGTTGCTGATGTGAAGAAAAGCATAGAAACAGTTCAAGGTCAAGATGTCTACCCCGCTGCACAACAGATGCTTATCCACCAGGGTAAAGTTCTCAAGGACCCTACAACATTGGAGGAAAACAAAGTTGCTGAAAATAGTTTTGTCGTTATAATGCTTTCCAAGGTACCTATTCTTCAAAGTAATTTAACTATTTAAGCATGTGCTCTACAAAGGGTTTGTCTATAGTTTGGAAAGAAATAGCTGTTCTTCCCAGATGATTTTAAGGGTACTTCATGCTTCCATGAACTGTGTGAATATATATTTTCTGTTTCTATTGGCTGATAATGGTTCATCTCCAATTTTTGTCCTCCCATGATCATTGTAGAACAAGGTTTCAACAAGTGGAACCTCAGCTACACAGCCAGCGCCTTCAAATTCGGTGAGAGCTCTACTTGCTGACTTCTTTAATGCACTTTTTGTTTCTAGTGAGACGATTGAGATTGAATTCAACTTCCTTAAATTAGATGTGTATAGCTGTTGTTGTGATCACTACCTTCCTTTAATATTTTTCGTTGTCCTGTTGCAAAGCATGTGATGAATGATGATTGTTTTTGTAGTCTACACCTGTAATTGTATATGTGGAGACGGATGTTTGGTTTATGGGTTATGTAGCTGAACCATGCAATGAAAGAGAGTGATTTTTATGAGTCTTGTGAAATGATTATGTTACCTGTGCTATTCTGGGGCACTTTGAAGCCTAATATCTTATGCTGTGAACCATTTGAAGATGATTGTATGAATCTATAATGGTTATTTGGGAGCTGATGACATCTGTCCCGATGTTCTCCTGTTGCTAAAACCATGTGATGAATGTTGATTGTTTTTGTAACCTACACTTGTACTTGTATATTTGGAGACACATGTTTGGTTTATGAGTTTTATAGTTGAGCTATGCGCTGAGAGAGTGATTTTGCTGAGGCTTGTGTAATGATTATAATTATTGTGCTGTTCTGGGGTACTTGAAGTCTAACATCTTGTGCTTTGAACCATCTAAAGATGGTTTTATGAATTTGTAATGGTTAGCTGATGGTATCTGTTTGACTAGGCCCAACCTGCAACATCCACAGGCCAACCTACAGAGACAGTAGCACCTCAAGCAACTGCTGCAAGTGTGGCACCGTGAGTTTCTGTTCCCCATAACTTTTTGCTGTTAGTTGGAAGATGCTTAGAATCAATTTTTTTGTTTGTGGTTTAGTTAGCTTAAGCTTATTTGGTTTTTTAGTGCACAATCTGCTCCAGCTCCAGCTCCACCACCAGCACCAGCTCCAGCTCCAGCTGCCGCTAAGTGAGTACATCATAACATCTTGGACTAGAAAATTACTTTTTGGTCATGCTATGTGATTAGTTTGGTCATGTTTTAATCTTTATATTACTTTCTTTGTCAAACAGTCCCTTGACAGACGTGTATGGCCAAGCGGCATCAAACCTTGTTGCTGGAAGTACCTTAGAAACTACGGTTCAACAGATTCTTGATATGGGTGGTGGAAGTTGGGAACGGGATACGGTTGTGCGTGCTCTACGGGCTGCATATAATAATCCAGAGAGAGCTATTGAATACCTGTACTCTGTGAGTTCACAATTGATTAAGTTCTTTACTTTGTGCATCGAACACATAGCATTCCTGAAGCTTCATATTCTCTTGAAGTTACTTTGCCCAGAAAATATAAGTAGTTCAGAAAGTAGGAAAATGTTCACATTCTGATGGCAGTTAGTGCTTGTGTTGTGATAGATTTTAGTATTTTCTTTTGTCTTCTAATATCACATCTTTTAATTGACTTTAAAGTACACCTATTATCATTCAGGGTATTCCTGAGCAAGCAGAAATCCCACCTGCTGCTCCTGCCAGTGGACAGGCTGTAAATCCTCCAGTTCAGGCTTCACAGCCAGCAGTTCCGTCCGGTGGGCCAAATGCTAATCCTTTGGATCTCTTTCCTCAGGTGGTGAAATCCACCAGAAAATTTAAGTTTGTGCTCTCACATTTTATTCGAACTGCTAAAAATCATCTCAAATTTACCATCAGGGCCTTCCAAATGTGGGTTCAAATGTTGGAGCTGGAAATTTGGATTTCTTAAGCAATAGTCCACAGGTGCACATCCTACCTTTGTAAAATTGGTAATTAATTTGTCAGTATAATTTTTTAACCTTTTTTCCCCTCAACAGTTTCAAGCCCTCCGAGCAATGGTGCAAGCAAACCCACAGATATTGCAGGTATCTCACACAGACTGACCCACATGGCTTTTAATTTTGTTTGCTCAAAGCTTTAACAAATGGTTTCTGGAACCTGGAACAGTGACATTTTTTTCACTCTGCAGCCAATGCTCCAGGAGTTGGGTAAGCAAAATCCTCAATTGATGCGGCTGATTCAAGAGCATCAAGCTGACTTCTTGCGCCTCATCAATGAACCCGTTGAGGGGGAAGGGTGAGAACTTCTTGTTTTGAATTAGGGAGCTGGATGCATATTAGGCGCAGCAACTTACGCTTCTAGCCATCCAAAATCCTTTTTTTGACATCTCCGTATCTGTATGTGAGGCTGACTTTGTCATAATATGGTACTATCAGGAACGTGCCTGGGCAGCCGGCAGGGGCTATACCACAAGCTGTGACTGTCACACCTGAAGAGCGTGAGGCTATTGAGCGAGTAAGTTCTTCATTTATCTTTTAGCCTTGTGCCACATGGTTACAGGTTCAGTTAGATCTAGTTCATTTCATGACAGTTTCCTGTAAGACTGGAATGTTATTGGGGAACCTCAGAGTGATTGCTGGTGCCTTTTCATGTTGTTGGAATTATACTTTTCTTTTATGCAACACAGAGCCATAACATCTATGAATTGAGTTTCCAATGATCATTAAATCATTACAAGGAAGGACAAGCCTACGCCTTGTTCCTGCTTCGTTTTACACGACACTGGTAGGATTTGCAAATTATTACTTGATAGTTGAAGTGCTGAGGGTGCAGCACCGAACCAGTTTTTTAAAACTTAAACTCAATTTTCTTGCATGGAACATTAGTTAGTCTGCCTGCACCTTTTATGTCCATGATTTTTCATGTGCCGATGTGTAAAAATACCAGAGCTCCATATTTGATTTAAAAAAAAAACAGATCCTTCATATTTAGGAATGTCATAGTTAACAGCTATATCTTTGTGTTTAGGCTTCAAAGGTGCTTACACTGTACTGACAAGAGTGATCACCAGTATTATGCTACCGTTATATTTCTAAATGCTGTGTTCAGTAACCACCTAATGTAATATTCCACAACAATGCATTTACAGATTCTTAATGCAAAGAGCACTAATGAATCCATGAGATTTCACCACTTTCTCTACATTCTGCCTTTATCTATAAACACAGCTATCACAAACTGCTAAACTTGATTCTGCTTTTTTTTTCTCCCTTTTTTCAGTACACCTAATATTCCTATCTTTCCATATTGTCTGCCAAATGCAAGGTGTAGTTTGCCATATTATTCTTGTCTCCTTTTCATTTACAAGTTCCTGCCTTAAATCCCCATGGCCATGTGAATGAGTTATTAAGTTGGCACTCCATTTAATCTTGTACCGTACTGATACGGAATTACTCTTTTCACAGTCTCTTCTTCCTCATATCAAGAGCCAAATGGTAAATCTGTGTGGAAAACATTAGGTTACACTTGTCAGCATGCGTTGTTTTGTTTATTAAAGTATGGTGGAGGTCGGGCCAAATTTGTGTGCACCTCAATTATTCGACCGGGTGCCTATGCTACCTTCTACCACCGTAACTATTGGGTTATTCTGCTCACCAAGACTTGGGCAAATGTGAAGAAATCATTTTTTGTCTCTGCCGGGATTTGAACCCTGGTCTCCCATGATTTTCATCCCACATCACAAACTACCAGTCCTCACCTTTGGGTGCCTAAAACCATTGAACACAATTTTCCACTCCTCCCTGACACCTGAGGGGATGTTGCTACTTCCTCATTACCACGTTTTTATGAAAAATTCTTGCTTGTGTTCTTTTTACACAAGTTCATAAAAAAGATTGATCGAGGTAATCTCCAGAGAATCCTCTCAAACTGGTAAAGCAAGAATGGCTTCTCTACCTTGATAGAGCATTACTTTTTATTTTTTTGGATGGAGCATTACTTGTTAGTTTCATGCTGCATTGCATGTGATTTTACCTGGAAGGACTATTGGGTCTGTGTTATCATTTGTTTTCAGCAAAATATGCTGATTTATTATATCCACAAAATTGATACATTAGTAAAAGTTGCACATGGCTTTTGATCTTCCACTACCTACCTATCCCTTTGGTATCCAGAAAGCTAAAAAGAAGCAAACTATTATGGATGTCACTGTCTTCCAAATTTTACGTTTTCAGTTGTGATATATATTTCACTGAGCTTTAGCAGATATGAAATATTATTCTGATGTGATATTGCTGTCCATTTCTGCTTTGTTGGTGTTGATCTTTACAGCTTGAAGCTATGG
The DNA here is from genome assembly GCA_029582725.1 of Solanum chiquidenum. Lineage (NCBI taxonomy): Eukaryota > Viridiplantae > Streptophyta > Magnoliopsida > Solanales > Solanaceae > Solanum > Solanum chiquidenum. Next base: position 2,579 of record JAJOOS010042369.1, on the reverse strand, counting down.
GTTTCGATCGAGCTTTGGTGTTGCAAGTATTTTTTGCATGCAACAAAAATGAGGAGATGGCTGCAAACTATCTGTTAGATCACATGCATGAGTTTGATGAATGACATGGATGAAACAGAGTGCACTTCAGCCTCTTAGAATTTTCGTTATACTTTGTTTTTGTTTTTTCTATCTTCTAAATCCGGGTGACGTACTTTCTATCTTGCCATGTGGAGTAATTCAACGCCCTAATTCACAGTCTTGGATCTAAACTCTTTCTTTAATGGATATGTTATATAAGTTGAGGACCCGCAAGCTTTCATCTTGTTCAAGTGCCATTAAGTTGTAACTATTTGGGCTTTGGCAAGAATAACGTGTTCTATCATGCAAAGCCTGTTATGTTCATTGATTTCAATATGGTTGCCATTCTTATTGTGTGTTTTTGTTCAATCTGCTGGGTTTTTTCTTTTCTTTTGTGAACTTAACGATGCTTGACAGCTACTGCTGATGGCATCTGCTTGACTGTTTTTGCTTATATCCGTTCAGTTTGTTATGTTAGAATTTATTTTCTTGATTTGTTCTAAGTTCTAATAGAGTCGACCTAGCTGTTTGAGTCAAAGATTTCTAAGAAATGCTCCCTCCCCTGGCATCAGTAGGCCTTTGTTCTGCCTCTTCCTTCACTTTTCTTTCCTCTTTTTTTTGATTTGTTCTAACAGAATAGACTCGACATAGCTGTTTGACTTAAAGGGGGATTTGTTCTGCTCTCTCCTCTTGAGGTGAAATAGAATAACCCGATTGAAGCATAATGATCATACGTGTATTCCATAAATGGTCTTTTGTGCATCCATAGCTTGGGGGAATGTCATTGGACTTTCTTACTCCAAAATGCTTCCTTAGACTATCTCCAATCTATTTTTATTTTATTTTTCATTCTCTATATTTGGAGAGTAAAATAGAGAATGCCCTCTCCAACCTCTCTCCATATTACCCTCTGTACTCCATTTATTTGGAGAACTACTATTCACCTCCCTATTTCACTTTTTTGATTATTTTAATATTATTTTTACAATATCATTAATTAAGTCATTATTATTTGTAATTATTTTCTTATGTAATATAACATCTAAAAATATGTTATTGAAAAGTTACTACTTGTTTCTGAATTAATAATTTTTTATTTTTTATTTTTCAAAAAGTTAGCACTTTAAATATGTAATTTAAAATTATTTTAATATTATTTATATTATACAAGACTATTAATTAAGTCTCTAATATTTGTAATTATTTTCTTAGTAATATAATATCTAAAAATATATTATTGATAAATATACTATTTCCATCCCGAATTAACAATTCTTCTAATTTGATTTTTTAGAAGTTTTTATCACTTTAAATATGTAATTTAAAATTACAATTATTTTCACTATGAAGAATGTACAAAATTTACATGATAATTCAAACAATCCACTTTTATGTTATAGTGATAAGTGATTAAACTACACTTTTTAATGAGCATGAAAATACTTGATGCAATAGTTTAAAATGGAATAGGGGAAGTAAATTAGTATACAAAATAATTGGATACATGTTGCAATCGTTAATCTAAAGAACTCCGTAATGCATTAATAGAGCATTTATGAAAGATATGTAACAATATTGAAAGTTAAATATTTATATAAAATTGAAATTTTTTTTACGATAATGCAATATTTATGATATAGTTGTAGTTCATCAATAATTTTACTTTGATTTGAATTGTTTGCTGTAATATTTGTCGCATTTATGTTATTTAGAATAAAATATATTTTTTATTAAATGAAGAATTTGAAAAGAATAAAATTTTATGAAGATTATATAGATTATTATTTGAAAAAAAAAAGATTTATATTATGAAATAAGGAAACAAAAATGAAATGAAAATAATTATATAATATTAAGGAGAGAGAAGCAGATTCATTTTTAGATAGTAAAATAGAGAATTAGGTTGGAGTTGATTTTTTGAACAAAAATATTGAAGGTAATGATATTTTTAAGTCAAACTATAAACGGAGGATATTTTTGTTGCTTTCACATAATTTAAGAGTAGATCTTTTCCCAAAATGTTTTCCAAAATGGATTAACATGTGCACAAGCGTCCGTGCCAAATAAGCATAAAAGGCCAACTTATTAGATTTTCACCTATAGTGGAGCCAAGGATCCAGCATAATGTGTAAAAGCAGACTTCAATTGTCAATAAATATTAAATTTTAGATTTATAAATATAAAAATTTAGTGGCAGAAACATTAATACGACATTTAAACTTTGGATGTGAGTTTTCAAAGGTACACATTGGTCTTTCATCAGGGCGTTGCAACTTGCAATGGTTAGATATTAAACAGTGTATGGCTTATTTACAAATCTACCCCCACACCTACCACCTCTTTTTTTTAAAGTAATAATTAAAAGTCCAGTGATCATTGATGCGCAAAAAGTTACAATTTGTGCTTGGCATCCCACACTTTAGACCACCGTCGTGCCCCGAGGCCCCCGCCTCGAGGCACCATCGTGCCCTAAGCCCTCCACCGCCTTGAGGCACCGTCGTACCCCGAGGCCCCCCACC
>JAJOOS010042368.1:0-17864 GCA_029582725.1 Solanum chiquidenum | reverse complement strand
GTTGCTCTAAAATTCGGGTTAGACCCATTTCCCACTCAATTTGACCCCCTGAATAAGAATATGAAGTCGAATTTCCGAAATCATGCACGGATTTTGAGATATATGGAAATTACAATTATAGGTGTTTCCGAAGCACATTTTCGGGCATTTTTGAGATCGTTTCAACACTCGTACTGGAAGTTGTGTCTTTGATTACGTGAATAGAGAAATTCTAAATATCAGCTGGATCTTAATGTGACATGATAGGAACCGATTTGACTTCATGACTTAAGCTAAAACTTGAATTGGGTAATCTGATAATTTGATAATGAAACAATGTGCCAAGAGTGTGTGACAAAACTTGAATGTTCAGACAGTATGTGCCAATCTAGAACTTGCCCGGTTGGTCCTGCTAAGATGATCTAGGCTAGAAGTTGGGAAGTGATCATAGGCTCTTGTTCAAATTAGTCCATTTAAGTCTAAAATGATCCAGCCAAATGAAATTAATGTTCCCTTTGATCCAAATGTTTGAGCCTAAAATAGACCATTTCTTTTGATTCACCAAACTCACCTTCCCTAAAGTGATTGTCTTGGCCCCGGTCCCTCCTTGGACGTGTGCACCTTGACTTAGGACAAAAGCCTAAGTTGAGGGTGGATAATTAAAAAAGTTACCTTGATCTTAGCCCTGGTTTGACATCGGATATTGTGCACCTCGACTCATGCTAAACACATAAGTTGAGGGTGGCTGTGAAAAAGGAAAGTGAAAGAAAAAATGGTATGAAAAAGGTTGTGTGTTAAAACGGAAAATTGAGAAAAGAAAGATGTGACTTTGTGCAAAATGAAGCAAAAAGATGATAAAAAAGCACTGAAAGAAATAAAGAAAAAGAAAGTGAAAAATAAGAGTCGCAAAGTAAAAATTCACATCTATGTTGAAAAGAGTCAAGGGAAAGAAAGTAAAATAAAAGGATGTCAAAAATAGGTTGAGGAAAGAGGTAAAAAAAGTCAATGTAATGTCAAGGAGGGCAAAAATTCATTAAAAAGTACCCAAATATACCACACCTGACCCTGAGCCTACGTTACAAGCTAAGAAAGTCCTGTAGTGATCCGAGTAACTAGTTTGGAGGGTCTAAGTAGTGAAAATAAGGGCAAGCCTATGGTATTGAGCACTAATTGTACTTGAAGTCACTTCTGAGCGTGAGTGTTGAGCGAATCCTAAAAACATGAAGTTCATATCTCCTGTGAGTGAAAAATGATTTCTTTAAAAGTGAGGGCACTAGTTACATTGTTGGGAAATTTATACCTTGGTGATTTTGAATGGTGTATGTTGTGATGTTTGTTGGTCGATCTATGTCATGTTTTGATCCATATGAGTTGAGTTGTTGAGTCTAAGAGAAAAGATTTACACTTAATAGGTGGAATGGGTTGAAATGGCCATGTGATTGCTGCGTTTGTATGTCTGCTTCTACACAAGTGTCATTTAGAGTGTAAGTGTGTTGCTTGACGACAAACAACATGTTTAAGTTGAGGGTGTTGATATACCTTGAGTTTACGGTATTTTTTATGCATTTCACTTAGAAGTTGTTTGTGTCTAGGGCCATTTTGTAGTGGAAATAATGTTTTATGTGTTATGCTTGCAGGAAATAGGCTTGGACACGGTCGAGTGAGATGAAAGTTGAATGTCTGCAGAAGTGGCCACCCACGGATGTGACCTGCAGACTGTAGGTCCTCTGACGGTCCATCGAGGGTAGGAGTAGATAGAAGCATCAGGGAAGTCTGACCAAGTGTGGAACTACAAAGCGATCCACAGACCGTAAGTCGACCCACATGTCATCTTGCACATCCGTAGAAGGTGTTCAGAGAGTTGAAGTTTTAGTACCTAATGAAATTCCTAAGTGTGGAGCCACGGAAGAGGACCTATTCGTCCTGCACGTCCGTAGAAGCTGATCAGAGAATGATGGTTCTAGGGTTTGAAGAAAAATCTAAGTGTTGACCACCGGAATGAACCTACGAACCGTAGGTCTACCCACTATCCGAAGGTTAAGTCGTCGATCAAAGTCGCGTCCCAGAATGTTTATTTCCTTATTTCATTTCCTTTTTGTTTAGGACATGTTTTTGTATAAATAGGGTATGTAAACCTCATTTTTTGGAGTTAGACACTATTGTTTACTTTTAGTTCTTGATACTTGCTTTGGGAATTTATAACTTGCAACTTTGGCAATTTGATTTTCGGAAATTTTGGTTTATAAGATTTTGGTTTTGAAGTTCAGTTGGAGATTACTAGTTTCTTCTACTCTAAACGTAAGTTTATGATCTATTCTTATCAAAGTGTGAATTGTGTTCTTTCAAGCATGAGTAACTAAATCCACAACTAGGGTTGTGGGAACCATGAACAATTAACAACGTATGAATAATAACTAAGTATTGCTTGAATAGTGTTGATGCATGTATTGGTAATTCTTTCGCTTAGAAGTCTTTTTAATGGTGCGCAACGTTAGAACTCACCTCATTCCTACTTTCCGGACCAAGGAGGTAATGAACGAGAAAAGAACTATCAACGGAGATTTAGTGTGATACTATCTAATAGTTTAATGTCAATTGGTGCGAGGGTGAAAACTAAGCCATACATTGATGTGATGTCTTATCTGAGGTCAAGGTAAGGGTTAGTAAATTATACACACATAGCCGGACCACGGTGCGGGGTGAAATTCCCTATTTGGAGGACCAATCTCTTAGGGATACCTAACTTACCGACTTTGCATATAAAACACTAGGAAAGGATTACTATTATTAGGATTACCACGTTAAGAGCTTATGGGAAATACATACACCCTAATTTCTCTCTCTTATTGATTACTCAAAAGCTTGAATCTTGCTCACTTGTTACCTAACAATAATCGGTTATTTGCATACAAACCCCAACCCCTCCTCCTTTTAATTACTTGTCTCGGGAATAGTTTGACTAAACTAATATAATCGTGAGTTAAGTTTAAGTCCGAATCATATTTCTCATGGGATCGACCCCAACCTCGCAGTTGGGTTCTTTATTTGATGATGACCTCTTATACTTCTTTAGGGAAGTGTAATTTGAGCGTATCACTACTCCTAACTGGAAATGTATATGACACAACATAACTAAAATACTGGGTAGCTCAATGTCCTGACATGCAAATCTGATAATGCAACATTTACGAACTGACAATGTAACATTCGAAAACTCAAGCATGTTTATCTGTATAAATGACCTAGCAAGTGTAATTCATGAACTAAGAGAATCTACACATCTAGGATTCTGAGTTTCATGCAATACACTAAGCAAACTTTCCAAGAACACATGATAGTTCAATATGAATACTACAACAACTAAGTCACAACAATTTTCCAAGGTTTTAGAAACCCTAGTTTTAACAAGATATAGAAAATAAAGAATCTGACTAAGTTCTAGCGACCTAGTGGATGAAAGGAACCCATTATTGAAATCCCACATACCTGTTCATGAAATCTACAGAGAAATCCTTTGATTTTGGGGCTGAAACTAAAGAAAATATGATGCGTGTTCGTGAGGAAACAAACACCTCTTTCTTCTCTTTTTGTTCAAAGTTTTGGTGATCTTTTTGGGAATAAAGGTTTTAGGTTGGTTCAGACTTAATCATAAGTCTTAAACTGAGTAAAACGTAGTAGTTTAGGTATCGTACGATGTAGTTTCAATACCCAATGCATAGGGCAAAAGACCAAAATGACCCTAACTTAAAAGCTGACAAGGCCATCGACGAACGATGGACTGACCGATGGTCCATCCTGGAAGGGCATCATTTGGCGTCTGGGACTTGGTTTGAGGGCCACGATCCATGACCCTGGACTACGAACCGTGGTTCCATCTACGGTCCGTGAGTCTAGTCGTAGAGCGTGGTTCGTCCTGAGATTTCAGTTTGGCCAACCACAGACCCTACCTGCGGTCCGTGGTCCAGACCATGGGCCATGGTTTGGCCTCGGTCGGTGGCACCTGCAAGTTTTGAAATTTTGCATTTTGGTCTTTCTCAAATCCGGGGTGTTACAAAGTCGGCGATGGGCCAATAGCTCCATTTCATCGCCATTCTGTATTTACTCTTTAACCTCGGGGTTTTGTGACTTTAGGTGATCGGGATCGAGGTCGCCGATCCATTTAGCGGTTTGCCAACTTTCCATGTCCATCTCCAAGTTGGTTTTTCCACAGGGCTTGCACGTTCAAAGTTTTGGCGAGCTGAAGAGCCACTTGGCGAACGCCGAGTGGTCTTGGCGATCACCAGGAATGCCCTTTTTCAACTTCTTCAACCTTTTCAATCCGTTTTGCCTGGTAATATCCTTTCCCTTCTCCTTTGCCTTCATTGCTGCAAATTAACACTTTAACATCAGTTCAGAGCATAAATTAGGCATTGAGGACAATAAAACTATGAAAACAAAGCCCTAAACGAGTCAAAGACTTACACTCATCAAACATCCACAAAAAAATTAAGACAAAAAATAGTTGGAATCCTGTATCACCAATAATTGATGGACTATAGCACTTGAAAAATGGTAAAAATTGGTTTCTCCCACTTTGAGGCTCTTTTGAACATGAAAATGCGTCTGTTTTCCCCTCGAGACCAACTCACTCCATTAATAAGGTCATAACAGATGTCTATGAAGAAATCATCCAAAAATAAGTCGGATTCTATATCACTAAAAATGCATGGACTATAGCACACGAAAAATGGTTAAATTTGGTTTTTCTTGCTTTGGGGCTAGTTTGAACTTGAAAATACGTAGAGGGATGTAAAAATGGCTAGGAACCACCCAACTCACTGTGAAGAACCACGGTGGCATACACAGCCCGTGGTGCTTCACACAATCCGTGAAGTGGACCGTTAATGAGGAACTTCGGCCTTTAAGTATGGGTCAACTTCAAACGGTCATATATTTTTGGACAAATTGAATTAGGTGGCCCATGACCTATCAAATTGAAGATATTTGAGTTCTCTTTCCAACGCCACTAAGTTTGCTAAAATCCAAGCTTAGAGTAAAAGGTTACACTCGTTCAGTAGAGACCGGTTGGGCAGGGCCATAACCACGACCCAATTTATGGGTCGTGGTCTTCTTGACGGTCCATCAATCCCATAGTGAAAGCCACTTCGTTAGTTTTAATTTAGGATCATTTTAGCCTTTTTCCCTATGTATTGGGCACTTAAACTGCTTGGTTTGATGCTAAACAAGGTTGTTTTACTCAGTCTAAGCCTAATAATATAATCAGACAATACCCAAAACCGTCATTTTCTAAAAATCCCCCAACTTAGAGAGAAAAGAAGAGGAAAAAGTCAACCACTTCTCCCAAGAACAAGAAGGAGTGTTCTTTGAAGTTCATCCCTAAATCCAAAAGATTTCTCCGTAGATTTTGTCACGAGGTATGGGATTGCACTAGTGGGTTCCTTTCACCTATTAGGTGCCTAGAATTTAGTTAGTTTTTCAGATTTCCATACACTATTCAGACCTAAGATTTCTAGATTTTCAAGATTTATTGTGATTATGGTTCTGTTCATCTAAATAACTTGTTTCTTGATAATTTTTATAATTTCATACATAGCACTCAGAACCCTTGCTTGTGTAAGTTTATCCTAGTTCATGAATTATACTTGGTAGGCCAACCAGATAGAAATTCAGGCTTCAGATTTCAAATGCCATAATCTTAGTATATAAATGTTTCATTCTCATATAACATTTAAGTTTTTTGAGCTATTCAATATTTTAGTGCATTTTAGCTTCATGAATATTCAGTTAGGACTAAACTTAGCACTGATCTCACGTATCAGGACACTTTTTTCAATTCTAAGTGCCAACGATTGTTAGTCAGTAATATAACCCAACTAAGTGAGTTGGGGTCGAATCCCATAGGGAGTGGTATGTATTTGAGAATCAAGAACCAAACATGAATATATTCAAGTCAATCATAGATAAAGAAATTTACGAATAAAATCATAATTCCAATTAAGGGGTGACACAAGTGTCAAATAACAGGGGGGTTTTGATTGTAATTATCAACTACAACATCAGCAAATAACACAAATTAACAAGTAATGAGACGGGTTCTTGGGATTTGATTGGATTATAGGCTAAGGTACACAAATGGGTAACTGCAACTGATAGTAAATAGCTGTAAATCAGTGAATAATCTAGACTTTAGTGGGGGTAAACTTTCTCTCGAACAATTTACCTCGAATCAAGTTGGTTTCTCTCGAACACCAACAAGCAACAATTAAGAACAACCTACGCTTCAGTCCATTCACTCTCTCAAGCTGAATGTGTGGAAAAGGGTTTAGGATTCACTCTCTCAACCTGAACCCATTACAACCCAACACACACATACCATGAATTCAGTAATCTTGGTTTTAAAACCTCTCTCTTGAGCAAGCCAAAAACACGAAGGTAGAATTGCATTTGCAACTACAGCCCTTTAAATTAAACCACAATTATTGATTGGAATCACTTTTAAAAAGGATTTAAACTATCAATTAGCAATACCCAGCAGCTAAATCAACCCATAATCATATAATTACACCCTAAGAATTGGGGTTTTAGCTAGACATCATAAAAAGAGAGAAATTGTTACCAAATTGTGTTTCCATCAACTGGGTAAGATTAAGTTCGTCCTTACAAAGGTCAAGGTTGAAGAATCTCAAAGACCCACTTCCAATTACTCAAAAATGGAAATCTTAAAATCTTCAAAGCTACGGAAAATATTGTCTCAATACTATTACTTCTCAACTCAAAATTTGAAAACGGAGAATAGATGGTAATAAGATACTAAACTAAAATATTCAAAAATGTATTTATAGTCACCAAAAATGTGCTGCGAAGGACCACTGGGCGCAGTAAGTCGGGATCGCCGATCCATTCGGCGATCCACCCTTTGGTCAATTCCATTACCTTTTTGCTTTGGCCTTCAGCATCTTCAAGTTCTATAACTTTGGGAGATCTATCACTGCATCGCAGAACCGTTCAACGACATTTCCGAATGCTCCTTTCTATCGTTGACTTGATTTTCTCCTTCAGGGCTTGGCACACTGGAACTTTAGGCGAGATCTTGGCCATATAGGTTAGACAATCACCATGCCTTTTTTTCTTTCTTCTTTCAGCTGCCTTGTTCTTTTTTCCTCATTAGTGTCCATGCTTTGTTTCTCAATCCAAATACTAGAATATCAAGGATTTACATCAGTTATTGGCACAAAATATGCATTTGAGGGCACAAAATATGCATTTGAGGACACTAAATCTATTAAAATAAATCCCTAAATGAGTCCAAATCGTGGACTCATCAAGCACCAACTTGGACTAGGGTTCAACGCACCCTTAAGGTCCCAGAACTACGTGCTTGCGTAGTTTATAAGTCTCCTAGGTTGGGAATCATATTCAGTGATCATGCCACATTCATGCGTCTATATCCCTAGCAAGGTATATTGAGTCCTCTCAATGGGGCGTATACCGAACTCCGCATTTAGCTCACGTGGTTTATGTCAGTTAATAGTAGCTTTCATAGTCGAACTCTTAGTGCATTGACCAGGTTTTTAGCATTTACTTCAGTAGTCAATCATCATTTTATCTTCATGATTAGTACTAGGTCATTGTATTCAGTTCAGTTGTTAGTTATACTTCAGTACATATCTATATCCTTGTTCAGATTATATCATTGCTTAGTTAAGCATTGTTCAGCTTATATATTGTGTTCAATTTAGCATATCTATATCTTGCATGCTCAGTAGATTCCAAGTACTGACTCATACTTTACACTACATCATTTTATGATGTAGTTTAGGCATTCAACATCCAGATAACTCTTAGTTCGATCCTCAGTTTGACTTTAGTAGCTTTAGTGGTGAGTCCTCACACTTTGAGGACAATAAACATGCTTTATCTTTTATTCTTCATTTTTAGTTTCAGTCTTGCCAGAGTTAGTTGGGGGTATGTCCCAGCAACTCAATTCAGTTAGAGACTTTTCAGACATTGTCGTAGATTCAGCTCGAGTCGTTAAGTGTTGTTTCAGTTATCACTGAACTCTTATTATATCTTATATATTTAGATTAGTTGAGCATTCCCCTTTTTAGATATCCGGTGTTTTTAGCTTCCATTTAGTACATGATTTACTTACTTATTTTCCAATATGCTTGTTATATGCCAGACTCTACGTTAGCTTGGCGTCACTCATGATCTTAAGTCATGTGTTACGTCTAGGGGGTATCTTAAGGGCGTGACAAACTTGGTATTAGAGCATTAGGCTCATGAGTCCTAGTATGTCTGGAAGCCTCTCTAAGTAGAGTCTCTTTCATGGGTATGAAACGCGCCACATCTATGAGGGGGAGGCCACAAAGTGTTTTAAGAAAAACTTTTTATCATGCAGAAGGTTTGATTCAACATCTCTTTTCTAATCCATTGTTGTATATTTCAGATCGTGCCTCCTTGTAGAGCTAACACACGAGATGCTAATGCCCAAAATACAAATGCAGTTCCTCCAGTCCCGAACCATGAGGTAACAAATGTAGAGTTCCACAATGTGATACAGCTATTGTCTTAGCTAGTAGCCAACCAGGCCAATCAGCACGCCCTAGTTCCTATAAACCCCATTGGTTGATTAGTTGTATCTAGGGTTTTAGACATTATTCTTATGAATCTGCCGTAATTTTTAGGGTCGAAGGTTGGCGAGGACCCACAAAACTTCATTGGTGGGATTAAGAAGATTTTGGGTGTAATACAAGTGACTGGTACTGAGAGTGTTGTGTTAGAATTCTATCAACTCAAAGGATGTGGCTCATATTTGGTTCACACAGTGGAAGGAAAACATGGGATTGTTTTATTGGAGCTTTTCTGGATAAGTTCTTCCTAAGAGAGTCAAGAGAGGTTAAGGCTCAGGAGTTTATGAACTTGAAGTAGGGTTCAATGTCATTCCAGGAATATAGGTTGAAGTTCTCTCAACTCTCCAAGTATGTTCCATATATGGTTGCTGATTTGAGGGCACAAATGAGCAAGTTCTTGTTTGGAGTATCTGATTTAGTAAAGACCGAGTGCAGGAACGTTATGTTGCTAGGGGATATGGATATCTCCAGATTCATGACCCATGCTTAGCAGGTTGACAGAGATAAGCTTAAGGAAATGGCTAAGGATACCAAAAAGGATAGAACGGTTAATTATGAATACTATCAGCAAAGGTCGGGCGGTAGAAATCGCTCACAGTGCCAGCAGAGGTCTACATCCCCAACACCTTCATCATCTATAACTCCATCCCTAGGTTTTGACAGGATAAAAATCAAGTGTATTAGGCTCTAAGTCATAGGGGAGTGCTACAGGTAAACATACTTTTCCAACTTGCTCAAAGTGTGGTAAGAACCATTCAAGTGAGTGTCATGCTGGCAGAAGAGGGTATTTTGGGTATGGATAGGCTGGTTATAGGTTGAAGGACTGCCCTTATGCCAGGAAAGGATAAGAAGGTAACATGGCTCAGTCTACTACTTCAGCAGTGCCAGAAAGACTCCCCACTCATCAAGGTGCCTCGTCTGGTTGAGGTGGCGGTCAGCCCCAAAACAGGTTGTATGGTCTTCAGGCTTGCCAAGACCAGGAAGATTCTCCTGATGTGGTTACTGGTACGTTATAAGTCTTCCTATTATATGTTTATGCATTGTTAGATCCAAGGGCTACACTTTCTTTTGTAACTGCTGATGTCAATCCAAAAACCCTCTCAGAACCCTTCTGAATCTCTACTATAGTTGGTAACCCAGTTATAGCTAGACGGGTATACAAAAAATTTCCGGTCATAGTTTCCTAAAAAGTCACCTCAACAGACCATGCAGGGTTAGAAATGGTAGATTTTAATATCATTCTACGAATAGATTGGTTACATTCCTGTTATGCCTCGGTCGATTGTAAACTAGGATTGTTTGGTTTTAGTTTCCAAACGAGTGATTCTTAGAGTTGAAGGATAGTATCTCTGTGCCTGTAGGTCTATTTATCTCTTACGTTTAAGGACAAGAAAATGATTTATAAAGGGTATATCTATTATCATGTTTGGGTTAAGGATTCAAACTCTAAAACCCAAACTCTTGAGTCAGTCCCTATCATAAATAAGTTTCCAGAAATTTCCCATAAGGTCTTCCCGGAGTCCGTCCCAAAAGAGAAATGGACTTCGGAATAGAAATCCTTCCAAATACCTAGTCTATTTCGATTCCTCCTTAGAGAAAGGTACCAGCTGAGCGAAAGGAATTGAAAAAACAATTGAAAGATCTTCTAGATGAAGGCTTCATAAGACCTAGCATTTCTTCATGGGATCTGCAGTGTTATTCGTGTGAAAGAATGACGATTCTCTCAGGATGTGCATTGATTATCGTCAGTTGAATAAAGTCACAATAAATAAAAAGTATCCCATTGTAAAACCCTGTAACTTAAAATACATTTGTGACTAGTAAACACCAATGCATATGAGTGATATTGGGGGGAAGTATATCATTACAAATGGTTAAACATACTATGTAACCCTTAAATTAAGTCACTGGAATGGTTAAACAAAAGTTTTAGGCCAAGGAGATCATTAAAGAAAATATTCAAGTTTAAAGGTTCATTGTGGAGGAATACTACAATGATCTTATTTATCAGATGCTTTTGAACGAGCATATATCCTAATATATAAAAAGTTAGAGGACCTACAACCTATAAAATTAAAGGTATTTTAGTCTAGTTTCCAGCAAAACAAACCGCTCGTTAAAACCACATCGGAGTAAAAAATTATGTTCATTCTACGACAGACGCGCGCACTGCCCAATCAATGCGGGACATGTGGCATGAGATTGACTTTTTATGTTAATTGTGGATGATTACTGAGGCTGGTTCTTTATGGTTAATGGATTGTGGAGTAATACTAAACACTTGAATAAGTCATGAGCCTACTTGGAAAGTAGTGAAAGAGAAGGGTGTGGCGATACACCATTTATCCATAGTAATTGTTGAGATTGTCGCTTGTGAACTATTATTGTGTTTTCGGCCTTGTTGTGATTCTTGATTAGTTTCTTATGGTATCCTTTTCTGGTGTTATGTTGCAGATAAAGTTTGACTACGTAAGATAATAAGTCTTGAAGTAAGGCATGTAAAGCTAAAACCTCTTTCACCATTAAGGCACAACCTAAAGTCGCATGTTCTTCTGATAAATGTCACCAGAGATTATACGATACTTGAAAGCAAGTTATCCTATTTTATAAATCCTCACATGCTGGAGTCCTAAACCTATAGAGTTATAGTACTCTTTTCTGGTCAAGAAAACCATATGTTTCACATAATTGTATGTGTCTTCAATTGAAACTCTTAGAAGTTAGCGGGTGTAGTTGTCGCATAATTTTAAAGGAAGCAGTTGGCCACATATTATTCGTAAGTGTATAGGTCAGAAGATGTATGATTCTCAATCTAAAAAAATTTTATCACAAATTTTATCACGAGCCATATGATTTATGAATTAATTATTATAAGCCTTTCGTGAAATTGAGAGTATTTCCTACTCTGCAGCGTGGGATGGGTATTTTAGGGCTACTACGTGTGACACTATTATGTGCATAGAATTCAGAGAGAGTCAGCAGGAATTTCCCATTGTGGATTCATCTGACTGATACATGCATGCGGGTAGATCATACAGGAGCCCTGGGGGAGTACCTTGATAAACCTCGTTATCCAAACTATGAGATTTCACGTGTGATCGTGACAGTGGTCTACAGATGCCATACAAGGTTCACTAATCTCCAACAGTAAGCCATCATGTGATTCCCTGACAGTTAGTTTTACAAAGAGCAAGGAAGCTATATAACAAAGTAAAGATATCACTTAGGCAATCTATAGTAATTTTGTATATATAAATGAATAAACCATGAAATATTAGATGTGGACCCTTGAGATTTATCACAATTCCAGTTTTGGATTATGTCTTCTACATACATATGCTCATATTTGTCTATCTTCATATATTTTATTCGTTTTATGTAGTCTACTTTTCATACCAATACATGTGTTATATGTACTAAGGTCCCTATTATTGTGGCGCTTCATTTCTATCACTATAGGCTCAGAAAACAAGCATTCCAAGTAGACCAGAAACTTCCAGTTTAGTAGTTGGTAAGCTCCACCTCTACTTGGAGCTATCAGATATTTAGAGCCTACATTTTTCTATGTATGTACATATGTTAGAATGGGTATGTCGGGGCCATGTCCGGAATATTAGGTTCTCAAATTCATACTCTTTAAAGGGTTCTTAGACTTAGTTTTGTTTCGGTTGTAAAGTAGCCCAGTGGGCCCTTTTGTTAAATATGTTTTAATATGTGTCCTGATATAGGTTCTTCTGTTTATGAGTTTATAGCTTTGGCATTAGTTTAGTACAAATAATTAACAAGTGCATACTTATATCCTTGATGTCATCTCTAATAGGACCTTTCTTATAAATGTGTTATGCGCCATATTTATAATTTAGGGATTACATCGGTATATAGTGATTTGACCTTCTTTCATAATCGTGCGACAGAGCTATGTCATAGAAAGTTAATTCTGACTCAAAATCTTTCTTTCAATGTTGATACATATCATCTCTATTACGGACATGGATTTAGAAATCCCGCGGTCCATTACAAGCAATACTCAGGAGGCAGCCATTTCTGAGTAATCCCAACTAGTCGGTGATCAAATTAGCAGTCAACAAAGCTTGCTATGTCCTATGCTTCCAGGTCATCAGATTCCCAGGACAGAAGGAGTTACAAAAGTTCCTACACCTCCATCAGTACCAGCAGTAGCTCATGTACAGCTTGTACTCCCACAAGATGCCTCAGAGAAAGATCTCAGAGGAGAAATAAAGTTTCTCACTCAGTTGGTAGCTGCTCAGGTCCAAAGACAAAATGCAGTCGCACCTATTACTGTTCGGGAAGAGGTAGCTGGATCCAGAGTACGTAATTTCCTCCATATGAATCCCCAGTGTCCACAGGATCTAGTGCGACAGAGGAACCACAACGGTTTATAGATGGGACCAAAAAAAAAATTATGGTGAGACAAAGGTAGTTGAATTGCCCTCCTATCAGCTGAAAGATGTCGCCATTTCTTGGTACAAGATATGGGTGGATTCTAGGGGATAAAATTCTCCTCCACAGTTTGGAGGGAATTCTCTATGTCCTTTATGGAACACTATTTTCCACTAGAGCTTAGGGAACCAAGGGTTGATGAATTTATAAACTTTCGACAAAATAACCTTAGTGTCAGGGAGTATAGCATGTGATTCACTCAGTTGTCTAGATTTGCTCTCGATATGGTTAGCACCCAAAATGCAAGGATGCATCGCTTCTTTGATGGACTTGGAGATCATTTGATTAGTTCTGGTACAGTTGCTGCATTAAATCGAGATATGGTTATTACAACACTTAGGGCACATGCTTAGAAGGCAAAAGACTGTATACAAAATCGTATGACTGAGAGAGAAAGGGAACCAAATAAGAGGGATATGAGTGCTGGAATATTTCAGGGAGGTACTAGAGCTTACTCTATTAGAGGTCCACCCAGACATGCTCAATCAGTAGATTGCTCCAGAGCTAGTGCCCCAGCTCAGTTTTCGAAACCCAGGCAGGAGCAAAGTCAGACTTCAAGGGCACCTGATCCCCGCTATTATAGAGGTGCTAGTTGAGGACTACCGTCTCGACCGACTTGCAAACATTGTGGCCGTTCTCACTTGGGAGAGTGTCGATATGACTATACCGCTTGTTATGGGTGTGGAGTTGAGGGTCATAAATACGTGAATGTCCCAATCTTTGAGTAGAGGGTAGAGGTGATAGGCCATTATATACTGACTCTCCAGGAGTATCCTCATAAACCGCACCTTCTTCATCTTGTGGCCCTCAATCCTCAATATGGAAAGGTACAAGCAGGGGTAGAGGATCTGGTTCTGGAGCTGGCCCGAAATGGTTATATGAACTAGCGGGTCGTCAGGATTCACAAGCATCCCCAGATGTGGTTACATGTACCTTATCTATTTTATCTTATGATGTATATGCATTAATAGGCCCCGGGTTTACCCTATCATATGTTACTCCATTTGTTGCTAAGAAATTTGGAGAACAGCTAGAGTTATTACATGAGCCATTTGTAGTATCGACTCCTATATGATAGTCTATTATAGCTAGAAGGGTTTATTATGGGTGCCTAGTAACAATATATGGTCGTGACATATTTGCAAATTTGATAGAGATAGAAATGGTTGATTTTGATGTCACTATGGGCATGGATTGGTTGTCGTCTTGTTATACTACAATTGATTGCCGAGCTAAAGTTACTCGATTCCATTTCCCGGGTGAGCCAGTCCTAGAGTGGAAAGGTAATGCTACGATTCCTAGAGAAAGTTTTATTTCCTATATTAAGGAACAAGAGCTTATACATAAAGGGTGTTTATATCACCTTATCCATGTAAGAGACCTTGAAGCTAAGAAGCAGGTGGCGACTCTTCAATCCATGCCCATTGTGAATAAAAATCCAGATGTATTTCCGGACAAACTTCATGGACTACCTCCAATCAGAGAGTTTGATTTTTCTATTGACTTAGATCTCGGTACCTAACCTATAACCATTCTTCCTTATAGAATGGCGCCAACATAATTGAAAGAATTAAAGGAGCAGCTGAAAGATTTGCTTGACAGATTACAGCCAGCTTAATAAAGTGAAAATAAAGAACAAATACCCCCTTTCAAGGATAGATGATTTATTTGAAAATATTGCAAAGAGCTAAGTGTTTTTCAAAGATCGACTTGATATCTGGATATCATCAGCTTAAAATTTAAGAAGTAGATATTCCCAAAAGAGCATATTGTATGAGATATGGACACTTTGAGTTCCTCGTCATATTATTTGGACTGACAAGTGCTCCAACATCCTATATGTATATGATGAATAGAGTTTTGAAACCCTTTCTTGATATTTTGTGATTGTATTTACACATGACATCTTGATATATTTAGGTGAAACCGCAGAACATGCAAATCATCTAAGAGTTGTCGTACAAACACTCATAGAGTACCAACTATATGCAAAGTTTTCTGAATGTTAATTATGGATGAACTCTCTCGATTTTCAATTTCATGTGGTATTAGGTGAATGCATTAGAGTAGATTTGCAAAAGATTGAGGCAGTAAAGAGTTGGCCTAGGCCTACTACTTCGATAGAGGTGCGTAGTTTCTTGGGACTAGCTAGATATTATCAAAGGTTTGAAGAGGGTTTCTACTCTATTTATACACCATTGACAAAGTTGACACAAAAGTCAGTGAAGTTCCAATGGTCCGACGCGTGTGAGAAAATCATCAAAGAGCTTAAAGACAGATTTACTAAGGCGCCAGTATTGGCCTTAACAGAAGGTACATATAGGTATGTAGTATATTTTGATGCTTCATGCATTGACCTAGGGTGCGGCTTAATGCTGCAGGGGAAGGTGATAGTGTCACGACCCAATCCTACACCGTGGACGTGGCCGACACACGAGAACCATTGTTGGCCCTCAAGTGAACCCTCATCCTGGCTGACTACAAGCGGAAGACTAAATCAAGCATACATAAGCATAAAATTGAAGTAAATATTTAAAAAGGTTTAATGAATCTCAAAACTAAGTTGAGTATACTGAGTATTAAACATAAGTTTTAAAGAAAACCTCTAGAACTGAAAGGCTCTCCAAAACTGTGTATCTATGAAGCCTCTACTATTAAGGAATGATGTCGGAACAAAACCCACGACACCTCAAAACTACAAACTGGAAAGTAACTGGGAAGTCCTCTAGAATACAAAGAGGTTCACTAAAGATAACTAGAGTATAAAGTGTTCTCAGCAAAGCGCTTGTTGATAATCATGAACACCTATATCTACATCATAAAAATATGCAGGTCGAATGACATCTGCACATGGAATGTATGAGTATATAATATAACTGAATAATAAATAACTGAATGAAAGGATTGTAATAGATGTTCAACTGAATGTAAAGAAATAAAGGAGTCAAATCATTAAAACTTTACAAAAGACTTATTCATCTCTAAACTCAACGTATTAAGTGATATAATAAAAATACATGTTTGACTATATTTGGTTGATTCTCTAACAAAAAACCATCACTATGAGCTATGTGATGATACAACATCTCACCCACGCTGCTAGAACTGTCCTATACCTTGCCGGACTATAGTACTCCTCAACTAAGTGGATCTATTAAATTATTCTTAAAAGCAATAAGGAATCATCTAAAAAGTATGACCCTTTACTCATGTTGGCATACATGGTTTATGGGGGCTGTGAGTTGTTTGAACTCTCCTCCATACCGATGCTCAATACTACTCCCAATAATATATACTTATTCTCAATGTTTTAAAACATACTCTTCCTCTGGTTTGAGATAATTGCTCAAACTATCCTCTTAAAAGAGGAAACTACTCTTGAAATATCTTCTGAACTCATAACTCATTTAGAAATCTCAGTTTCTTTTTTATCAATGTAAAAATTGATGCCTCTGGAAATACATAGTCCCCTTATACTCAAACTTGAAAACTCTTTCTCAAAAGTATTTCAAAATCATAATATAATATGATCATTGATGAATCGGGAAGTCATACTGCATAAACATTGATGGTATATATAGATACCATACTGCTTAAATATTGATGGCATACTCGATTGTCATACTAATCATGTTTTAGAAAACTCTTTTTTAAAAACTTATCTTTACTTTCTCAAAATTCAATTTAAGAACTCAAATGTTGGCTTTAAATATCTTCTCAAAATAGGGTTCATGCTGAAATATAGACATGAATAAATCTACTAAAGGATCTCAATAGAAATATAGAAACTCAATACTTAGGAATAGAATTTCAAAAGAATCAGGAGTTGAAGAACTCAAAATCAACTTATCTCAAGAATACTCCAATCTAGGGGTAGAATCCTAGATTTCTCTTTTACTAATTTAAAAGTAGATGTAGGGCATGAGGACGAACTGGTTCACACTATGGTGGTCTTACATACCTGGAAGAACATGGTTCTTGATGAATCTTGAAGAAGAACTTGATTGAATGCCTTGGAACCCTAACTTGAAGGAGAGCAATCAAGAAAACCTTTCTTGAGATTCTTGAATTGCTTTCTTGAAATCTCTATGGCCAAGAATTATGATTTTCATTTGTGATTCATAAATGTATGGAGTAATTTGAATTGGAAAGAATGAAATTCTTGGAGAAGGACTTACCAAATAAGAATCTTGAAAAAGATTGAGAGAATCTTGAATGGAGTCTTCTACTTTGATTTTTGCTTAGGGTTTAGCCCTAGGGCTTGAGAGAGAAGAGAATGATGGATGAAAAGATAAAATCTAATTGTTATGGGCCTTTAATTAGTAAAGAAATTTGTTTAGGGTTTACTTAGAGGTAAAAAGACAAAAACGATCCTTTTTAATATTTTCCTTTCGGCTAATTCGTCAATGCACTGTATCAGTTACTAAAATGATCATAACTTTTTAGTGAGAAATTGGATTGACGCGAAATTTATGGCGTTTGAAAGAGAATTCAAATACCTTAAATTTGATAGGTTATGGGCCACTTTACTCTTTATAGATATGGTCGTTCGAAGTTGACCTAAGTAACATCTTGCATCAAAACTTTATCGGTAAGGAAGCTTTCAACTCAACTTTGTGATAGGAGATTCTAGTGACCTTAATTGATATATGTCACGACCCAAGCCTAGGGCCTAGACGTGACATGGCGAATGAGGAACCCGAAGGAACCCCAAACAAGCCTCTCAAACTTGTCATCTCACTTCATCGGTCGCGGAAGTACAATCAACATTAATTAACGGGAAAATAGGGA
>JAJOOS010042366.1:0-14750 GCA_029582725.1 Solanum chiquidenum | reverse complement strand
AAAAAAAAAAATGTAAGATGCAAGTGTTTATTTATTCAAAATTTTATACAAATTAAAATGTGTACTTATGCATAACCAAAATTAAAGGGCATAGATTCAAGCTGAAGTCAAGTTAAAAGGCATATATTGTTATGCAATCTGTATTTTAAATCAAGACTATTGATAACAAAACCTTGCATAAACAGTAAATTCCAAAGTTTAAATCACGCACTGAAGAACATAAATCAATTAACGATAACTAATGACTGTAAAACATATTAGAATCTGTAACAATAATATGAAACATAAAGGAAAGGAAATCGAGCCCACTAAATGCACAGTGTCCCCTTAAGGAAATTATTCCCCGAGGTTTGAATTGGAATATATCCTCCCAAGATAGAGCGATTATATTCACCATAATGAATTTGTGCAGAAGAAGAAGAAAAAGTTCAGAACAGTCATTTTCAAGGGTGGGAAATTTAAATAAAATGGGAAAGATTCACGCGGATCGGCGACGGTGCAAGGGGTCCCTCTTTCCAACCCTTTTAACAAGTAGTAGAAGTGTTTCTATATTTAAACACTTAAACTTTTCTTTCCACCACCAATGAGGGAGAAATATTTTTTTTCTTACTAAAGCATAAGAGAAACTTTCAAATTCATCTTCCCTTCATTTCCCATTAATTCTTACTATATACCCAACACACATATATATATTATGCCTTTGGATTATATATCACGTAATTTTCATTAAATCAGTCCTTCAATCATAATATATTATAGGTTTCATACCAAAAGATAACTTTTTTGAACTAATATATATCATATTAGTAGAGCAAGTTGAATAGAAGCAACCATTTGATTATAACTTAATTTAATTAGATAAAGGTTTTAGCACTTTTCTGGGAGGTGGATGACGATAATGTCTGACTTTTTTTTCTTGTGTCCAAAAAGTAAAAAGGAAAAAGAAAAAAGAAAAAAGAGAAGCCTTGCATCAAATGCAAATAATAATAGTTATTGAGGGGGACGCATGCTTTGAGGAAATTGTTCAATTACTTAACAAGGTAGAATTGCTCCTCGCTTCATTACTTTGGGGGACCTGAAGCCGCTTTTGTCCGCACTAAAGACCCTTTTGGGCCAGCCCTGCATTCATGTTGCCGCCAATAGTGGAGCATCTTCCTAAGTTGTTCGGGTTCTTCACTTTTACTGTCAATACAAATATAAGTATGGATGTAAAAATCCTATATAATTTGATCAATTGATTTTAGATACTTTGATCAAAATTGACTGAGAAATTCGAAATAAATAGAATGATTTATGTAATCAAATAAAAGCAAAGGTAGAATTGAAGAAAATGAAGTATCTTCTATATAGATTTCTATTGATCAATATTTTGTCTTTGGAATATCTTGCAAGTTTTACAAATAATGTCTCGAAATTTAGATATATAATTCTATTTATTGATATTTGAATTATTTTTAGCTACATCTCCACATCATATTTGTACTTAAATTTGTATTCCTAAATCTTGAAATTTAGATTTTGAATTAGGCTTCTTCCCCCTCTAACTTCTCATCAGTTCTTCTCTCACTTCCCCACTACTATTGCTTTGCTTTTTTTTTTTTTTTTTGCTCTTTATAGTAAGTCCAAAATAATTTCGCATCTTAACTTATCGCGACGTGTTATCTTTTTATCAGCACATGTATTGAATAATTCAACACAATATCAAAGCTTGTCAAATAAAATTAGATCATGACTTGGCGTTTTTTTTTTTAATCTTTATTGGTTCTTTGATTTCTTTTAAGCACCCCAGTCATCGTGTAACTACCTTTAACGAAGAATATTCAATTGATTTATGAACATAGAATAATTATGTTGTGCAAAACGGAGGGGGAGAAAACTATGTGTATAGAAGTTGTTGAATTTTCTTGATATGAAACTATTGACGATAATAATTTTGGACTAAATTATTGACGATAAAAACATTTTTAGACCGAATTATTAATTGAGATCATATTTGTTCAATTTCACATTATTTATGAATACTTCCATAGGAAGTAGCATTCTTTTTCAAACACTAAAAGGGACAGTAAAATACATATTGAAACAGAGTGAGTAAAAAAAATACAATATTGAATGACATATATTTTCTCTTTTTTTAATTTGAAAAAGCAGAGTCAACTTTAGCAGATAGTGCAAGCAAAGACTAGAATGGGTATGAAAAGGTAACAACTTTTCTTTATTGAATAGGGAGAAAAGGTCAAATACAGTAGCTCAAAGAAATTTATAGGAGTAATAATCAAAGGTCCCACATCCAGCAACCTGGCCCAAAACGCGCTTAAGGACAATGATTATAAGTCATTTTCTTGAAAACTAAGCATATCAGTATTTAAACGTGATAGCTGACTTGATAAACAGCAACAACCAAAGAACTAGTTGAATGAATATAATTCAACAAACTGTTTAAACAAAAAAACAGTCCACAAAGGGCTTAATGGAGGCTGAGAAAGTATCAGGCATTCATGGTTGTTGCCCCAATCCTCTCCTTATACTTCTTGAGCCTCAAAACCATCAGCCTCTTCCTAAGCCCAAAAGCACAACCGCAGCTTGCCGGCACACCTTTGCAGCCACAACAACTTCCTCTTTTTTCCCAAATATTCATTTTACTAACCATGAATCCCTTCCTTCATATCAAGAATCATTTGCTCAGTTCCTCAAAGCTTATCCTAAGTATTCCGAATCTCGCCAAGTCGACAAGATTCGGAATCAAGAATATTATCATCTGTCAGTTTCTAACCATGTGTGCCTGGATTACATTGGCATTGGTCTCTTCTCTTACTCACAGGTTTCTGCGGTTGTCCCAGTGACATCCTCTTCTTCTTCTCCATCATCTCATGAATGTAGTGAGTATCCTTTCTTTGACATATCTTGCAAGTCTGTCGATCTCAAATCCGAGCTATTACATGGCGGTGATGGATCACAATTGGAATCCTGTATCAAGAAAAAGATCATGAATTTTCTTAACATGTCTACAAATGAATATTCCATGGTTTTTACTGCTAATAGATCATCAGCTTTCAAGCTTATAGCCGAATCTTATCCTTTCAAAACTAGCCGAAAGCTTCTTACAGTATATGATCATGAGAGTGAAGCATTGGAGACTATGGTCAATACATCAGAGAAAAGAGGGGCAAATATAATGTCAGCAGAATTTAAATGGCCACGGCTAAGAATTAACTCCGCGAAACTCAGGAAACTGATTATAAGGAAGAAAAAGCAAAAGAAATCAAGGGGACTATTTGTGTTCCCCCTTCAGTCAAGAGCGACCGGAGCGAGTTACTCTTATCAGTGGATGAGTTTGGCGCAGGAAAATGGTTGGCATGTTTTGCTTGATGCATGTGCATTGGGACCAAAGGACATGGATAGCTTTGGACTCTCCTTAATCCATCCTGACTTCCTTATTTGCTCTTTCTATAAGGTTTTTGGTGAAAATCCTACAGGGTTTGGATGCCTCCTTGTCAAGAAATCAGTTGTATCGATGTTGGAAGCTTCGGTTAGTACAGGCATTGTAAGTCTTGTTCCACCAACACAACTCTTAAATTCACTAGATTCATCAGGCAGTGGCACGGAGCTTGAACAAAAAACCAATTTTGTTACAAAACTGGATGAGCTGCATATATCTGGCTCTAATTCAGCTCACAATTCTGCTAAATCCACACACAACAATAAATCTGGAAAAGTTTCTCCAAAGGATAAGAGCAAAGAGGAATCAGATCAATCCATTAGTACACTAGGCGACAACGCTAAGCTGGAAGAAAAAGGAAGCATAGAGATTCAATGCAGATGCTTGGATCATGTGGATTCGCTCGGACTGATGCAAATTGGTAACAGAAGAAGGTATCTAGTCAATTGGCTTATTAGTGCACTCCTGAAACTTAAGCATCCAAATAGATTGGACCATTTTCCTCTGGTCAAAATCTATGGACCAAAGATAAAATTTGATAGGGGAACTGCTATGGCGTTTAATCTGTTCGACTGGAAAGGAGAAAGGGTGGAACCAATTCTCATACAGAAGCTTGCTGATCGGAACAATATTTCTCTCAGCCATGGGTTTCTGTCACATTTGTGGTTTCCAGACAAGTATGAGGAAGAGAAGCAGAGGACTATAGAAGGAAAAAAGTGTGACGAAAAAGATGCAGAGAACAAAAAATCTAAAAAAGCTGACTTTGGGATATCAGTAGTTACCATTGCCCTTAGCTTTCTGGCCAACTTTGAAGATGTTTACCGGCTTTGGACATTCATAGCTCAGTTTCTTGATGCAGACTTTGTGGAGAAAGAACGGTGGAGATACAGCTCTCTGTATCAGAAAACGATTGAAGTTTAACATAGCAGTTTTTGTCAGCAATTCTGTTGCTGCAAAAGACTTTCAAGTATGATACTTCTTTCTTGTCAATGTAAAAGGAAACAAATACTGGATTTTTGTCCAGAAAATGTATGAGAGTCCAAACATTTGGATGGAAAGGCCTTGCTTTGATTGAATAAACCTATATATTGTGAATGACAAGATAAAAAGCTATAAATAAGAAACGTTGTAGGATTTAGTTGCAGTTAAGAAATTTATACTCCACAAAAATCCCTTCTCAATAAACGACATGGTTAACACGTCATAATTTCCATGAAGAAAAATTGGTGTTGTATTTTCAACAAATGAGTGCAAAACGTAATAACAGGTAGCATCTCCTAACATATGTACCACACTCTTCAGCAAGAGCGAATCGAAAGGGCAAATGCTGATACACCATCGTTCCTAATAAACGGACCTTTAGTTTCAAACATTAAGTGTTTGTGTTATGTCAAATGCAGTGAGATAAATCAACCACCAGAAAGGTACATTTAATAACATATTCATAGGCCACTCCATTAGAACACTTTTGTTTTGATGAGGGAAAAGATGGTAGAAGATCAATTCTATTGGTTGTTCTACCTATTCAATAGGCACAAAGAGGCCAGGTAGACTATAGTAGACAGAAATTTCAAGTACCAAGTTTGACTCTGATGAATTTTGGACTCTATAGATCACATCATGGCAAGTCTTCTACATAGTTTCTTGTATTAGGAATTACATCGAACAGCTGGCAGAGAATAGAGACTTACATTCCAACCATAAAATCAATGAGGAAAATGTGGCTACAACAGTCGGAAGCGGTAAGCACTAGCAGACGAGTAAAGCTGTTGATGCAGACCATGTCCGGGAACAAGCATAGACCTTTCCATCTACTTACAGCGGCGGATTTGCTGAATGGCTAGACGCATCATTGCTAACAATAGATTCTTATCAATCTTTTGCTACCTTCTACCATGAAAAATCGAATAGATCCAACATGTAATTATGCTTATAGTTTGCTATTCACCTACCAATCTTGTTCCAGGGGTGTCAATCCAGCTGAAAATTACTTTATATAGATATATTTAATTTTAATATTATACTTGTATATATGTTAATATTGACACATTTTGAAATAAGGTGAAAACTTACTGTGGTTGAAGCTTTGCAAAAGCTTGTAATTGTTGGTAGGTGATGTGTATCAATATTATGCTTCTATTAATATTTAATTTAAATTTGCTAGTCATCAAAAGATCCAAACTAGAATGGTTGAAAAAAATACACATGCATAAAGTGACTTAATTAATGTTTACATATTCACATTCATCTAGTTTGTTAGCCATGGCCCGGTCAAACTAAAAAGTTCATGAAACAAAGATATGCATACATAATTTATCATTTCTTCATGATGTTAATTAGTGAGATATGCTTATTATTGCTTGAAGATAAATGGATAAATAGGCATCTACTATGGTTAGATCTTACGAATTCATCTAAGAGTTTGGTTGTCAATGCTGCTAAAAGTTATTTATTTTTAAAAGCGTCTTTTTAAAATAGTTTTTCACAAAAGTGCTTTTTAAAAATAAATAAATTTTGAGAGTCAAATTACGAAGAAGGACAAGTATCTTTCTAGGATATGAATATGTAAACTATGAAAAGGAAAAAAAATATATTTATTACCTTTCTAGGAGAGCTAAAATCTTTAATTAATATTTTTTTTTAAAAATGCTAAAGTATTATTGAAAAATATTGAACAGAAGGATATTTTTTATTTTTTTATTTATTACCTATTTTTTTTTAGATTCAATCTTTAGTTATTATTATTTTTTGTTTATATTACTCTAAGGTTAAAAAAATCTAATTAAAATAAAATAATTTGTAAATTAAGAAAAGAAAATTTTATCATTTTTTACTTTTTGGGAGGACTGGAATCTTTAATTGTTACTATTTTTTTAATCCTGCAAAAGTATTGTAGTTACCTTCATTTCTAATTCTGTAAAATAATACGTAAAATAATATATAAAATATAAATAATAATTTATAAACATAAAATAAAATTCTTGAATGAAACTTAACAAAACTTATGAGAAATGTTAATTAATTAATAAGGGATATATTGGTGTATATATATGTTAATTAAAAAATAATTTTGTTTCTGATTATTTGAAAAAACAGAAATTTTTAGCTTCTTCCCATTAGTAGAAAAACTCTTTCTGCTTTCGTTTAAAAAATGTTTAGAGGATTTGTCAAACACTCGATTTTTCAATAAAAAAATATTTTTTTATCAACCAAAAAAACAGTTTCGACCTCCCAACTACAATGTTAAATAGGCTCTAAAGGTGAATTAATTAATCTATAAATAGTGAACATTATGAAACAAAAAGATATATGGTATAAAATTAATTGCCTAGTGAAGATTACATATTCATTTGAATAATGATAGTATGTATCGTACCTATCAAAGGAGAACTATTATATACTTTAGCAATTGGTGTATCTAAATTCCTTGTGTTATTATTTGTGTAATTGTAGCATCAAATTTACGTTATTCATAATGTTTTTAAATGTCTCATACTTCATGCAGTTAATTTCTAACGTGTTTTCCTTTAAGGGTGGATTTTAAAATAATTGTACTTTTAAGGATAAGTGAAATATTTGTGAATTATCCCATATATGTATCTAAGAGGAAATAAAATAAGGAATTAAAAGAGTTATCATGTCAACCTTTTAAGTCAAGTAGTTGATAAAATGATCTAAATTAAATCAACAAGTTTAAGAAAAATAATGTATTACAGGCTGCTAGAAATGCATTTCAGGTAGATATTGTTTACTTTATAAAAGCGTTGCCTTAGATTAAAAACTCTAATTTGAATGAAATGTACATTTAACTACTTTAGTATGTTTCGAATCAAATTTAACTAGAGTCTCTCATATAATATTTGATTATTTGATTCTAGTGTAGTTACTAAAATGTGCATGAGTTGAAAGAATTTTTATCCAAATCGTATTTAAAAAATATTTTTACTTGTGAGAAATCACATGAAGATTACAATAGAAGGTATATGAACTTATGCCTTGATCTTGGATAATGAATTTGTAAAGTTCAGCTACCATGGATTTAGAGCTGGAACAGTGCAGAAGCTTTTAGAGAAATCAATTTAGAGAAGAAGAGGAACACTGAAATTGTATCTACAACAATGATGTACACGTCTATTTATATAATAGTTTCTAACCAACTAATTACTGCTCTACTTACTATCATGACTAGCTAACACTAACTAATTATAAGTTAGTTATAACATCCTAACTAACTGCCATGTCACTAGCCTCAATAGAATTCACCTCCATCAATTACCAACATTAATATCTTAGTTTCTAGAAATTTGATTTTCCTTTCTTGATTGATGGTTTTCGGTTCAATTTTCTCGATTTGGATATGAATATATTAATTTATAAAAGATACTATTTCTTATGACATTGATGCTCGTATTAATGATTTATACAAAAATTGAAGTCTAATGATATATTTTTTAAATCACTTATATCACAAAATTAAAATTAAATATATATAATCCACTAGATAATAATTATCCTTACTAATGACGTAAATATTTGAATAATATCCCAATGAATTTATAAAGATTAGTATTAGTGTATTACTACGCACGTACGACTTATTGATAATGTATGTTTGAAATACATTAAGGGAAAGCAAATCAAATACAATTAAAAAAAATAAAAAAAAGTACCACAAGAACTATATATAACTTCTTGGAATCATACATAACAACATAATGTTTCTTTTTATGAAAGAAAAAATATTTTATCATCTCTATTGATGATTTTCACGTTATGGATATATCTATTTTTTGAAAGAAAAATTTCAAGTAACAAAAATTCTCAAAGTTTATATTAATAAGGTTGAACACGGTAAGATAGAAAAGAGATAATGATTAGGTCAAATAAAGACGGTGAAACTTTTAAAAAATACAAGAAGCGAGATTAAACTCAAGTGCATTTACAAAGTTCCTAGAGATACATGACGTATGTGCTTATAGACTATGCCAAGAACACCTCAACAAAACAATATTGTAGAAAGGCATAATCGGTACACTTATAAATATGATTAGGAGTGTGATGAGAAATTTCATTATCCAAATACTTATGGATGTATACTCTTAAAATCATCGTATATTTATTAAATGAGGTTCTAGTAAGGCAATTTCAAAGACTCATTTTATACTACTGCTTGAAAGAAAATCTAATTTAAGACACTTGCATGGAGTTGCTCAACCGAATTTAAAATTATAATTCACATGAAAAAAATAGATTATCGAACAGTAAGTTGTTACCTAATTAATTATCCAAAGAAATCTAAAAGATATAAAATTTTACTGTGCAAATCAATAAAATTCAAGAATTGATGAATCTGACAATGCAAAATTCATTAAGAAAGGTAAAGTTAATGGGAGTGTTGAATGACAAAGTACGAAAATAAATGAGGTAATGATAAATACTCTATTACTCATAAATATGCTTACGTTCATGGCAATTACAAATATGTTTCTGCTATCAAAAAACACTTTAATATACTAAACATTATTTGGATGAAACACTTCTGAAAGAGACTAATTCACGAACCAGGGCATATTATTAAAAAAATCTCAATTATAATTTTTTTTTCTAGCTATTTTAAATTATTATGTGAGTTATCTAAAGTCAGGTTTTGTTAATTGATCAATTAAAGACATATTTGTTATTTTTACAAGCCACAATTGTATCCCGAATGAAAGTCAAGTAGGACAAACACCCTCTATCAATCAGTCTCTGAGCTCTAATGAAGGAGATAATCTTGCTAGGGTAAGAACCACTAGCACCCGTCCACTCAACTCTCGGACACCCGACATCACTGAGGTCACAATCTTAACATAACAATTAAGAATAACATGATGCGGAGAAAGTCATCCATACCCAAGATCGATACACTTGATCCACCACTAAGGATTCATCCATTGGTGTAGAAACATGAATAGGGACATGTATGCAATCAGACATCATATCAAACCTAACAACAAAATAGGTGTACATATGAGAAAGTAGATCCTGAATCAAATAATACAGATACAGGTCGATAGCAAACTGGGACGATACATGTGCTCACAACATCAGAAGTCTCAGCCTGGAAGAGCATAACATTGTCCATCTCGACCGCCTGTAGTTTGAGTAGAACCTCTACCTCCATCCTACAGAGCTGGAGTACCCCTACCAGTAGTCCGGCCACCTCTATCGGACTGAACTCAGCCTCGACCCTTGGCCGGAGGCGCTGAATTCCTAGCTGGAGCAGATGAATAAGAACATTGGGATCCTAAAGGATTCTGTAAAGGGAATTGTTGCATCATATGACCTAATTCCCCAGTAGTAAAGCAAGATCTCGGCACAGGTAACTAATGTTGTGAACTATATGAACTAATAAATAAGAACGTAAAGATCCTGAAGGAGTCTATAGAGGGAATTGTTGCATCATATGACCCTACAAGTAAAGCAAGATCTAGGCATAGATAACTGCTGATGTGAACTAGATAAACTACCATGGCCACCTCGGTCAGAACCATAAGATCATCGGGCTGACTGTCCATTCTCAGTTGTTGAAATAGAAGCATAAACCGGTCCCCGATGCTAAAAAGAACTATGACCTCTATGTGAACCTTTTCCTCCAGATGAGGCACCAGAAAACTGACCCAAAGAATGGGTCCTCTTAGGCTCCCCAAGCTCCTCTAAAACCATTAACTCTGTCTCCTTGGTAATGCTCACAATGGACTAGAAGGAAGCCCCTCTCTAGCTGCCCTAAACACTAGGATCTAACGGAGGAAGATAACCCTCTCACAAACCTGTGAACTATTTTTGTCTTATCCAAAACATTGGTCAAAGCATGCCTAGAAAGATCACAGAAATATGTCTCATACTCGGTCACAGACAAACTGCCCTGAGTCAAGCTCTCAAACCTCAGAAGACTCTCATCTGTCACGATCCAAGGAATGAAGCGGTCCTTGAAAGCACTAGAAAACACATCTCACTCTACCAGAGCAGATCAAACTAGTCTAGACCTCATAAAAGTCCCCCCACCACTCTCTAGAGCGGCCATAAAGCTTGAGTGAAACAAATCGAACACCACGAGCATCCTAGAACTCATGAGCATCTTTACTCTTACCACCCTGAAACTAGGTGGTTTCATATTCTAATACCTCTCATATTATTGATGATGAGCCGCTATCAGAATAACCTCGAGAGAAATTTGTACATCAACAATCGGCGCAAGAACCACTTATGGTTGCCCCACCTGAACCTGAATACCCGGAGTCTGCTACTGACCTGGAGTCCGTGCCCCTACCCTCATCTGAGCACCCTGTGGCGTACCTGTCGCACTATTCTAAGAGAGGTTCTCTAACACACTTAGTATCCTCAACAAAGTCACCTAAAAAAAAAGCTCCAAACTCAGGAGGAAAATGGTCCTCAGCAACCTCAACTTGTGGCTAAAGAGAAGCCTATCTAGCTCTACCGTTGGCTGGTGCCGCTTCTCGGGCACGACCTCTAGCCAGTGCCACTACACGAGCAGGGCCTCTAGCTCGGGCCCTACCTCTACCCCTAGCTGGGGCCTCAACAACAAGCTCGGGGACTCCCTCCCCTCTACCACTGGAAACAGAAGATCTAGTCTTCGGCATCTGCCAAAACAACACGTGGAAACTTAGCACTAGCAAAGATAACCACACGCGATAAGAAAGGATAAAATAAAAAGGAAGTTTCCTAACAATCTTTGTAGACTCTTGAAGATAAATACACACGTCTCAGTATCGATCCTCAAGACTCTACTTAGACTTGGCTTATACACACGTGAAACCCATGAACCTGGGGCTCTGATACTATTTTGTCACGATCCAAAAATGGACGTGATGGCACTTGGATATTCCCACCAAGACAAGTTAGTCTCAACCTAACAAAAAAGAAAGATATGCGGAAAAAGTAAATCGAGAACAAGACAAAGGCGGAAAACTTATTTATTCTAAACAATACCCCAAAACCTGATTATCATGTGTACAAGCCGCTAATGAAAATACAGAACTCGAGAAGTCAAGTTTCAGTTTCCTAATGAACCAATTTTAAAGTGGAGGAGTAGTTCAGCAGTGCTTGAGGATCGTTTTATTTCATACCTTAAGGCCAGAAAGTTAGTTTCTAAGGGGTGGGTGTATGAATTAACGTATAAATTTGTATAACTTTAGTAATATATAGAAGATTTTTTTAGTATTTCCATGTGTATTTAATTTATATGAAAACTGATTTTGTTCAACTGTGTATTATATGGTATCACTATATAATATGGTATACAAATTGGTTTACTTTTCTTAAATCATGTTATATACAATAAGTATTAGTATATAAAATTGGTATATAATATGATATACAAACTATTTTACTTACTCTTTTTTTTATCAGGTTATATATATGTATGTTCTGTATGGAATGGATATATAATACGGTATACAAATTGATTTGCCTAAAAAAATTATACCATGTTATACACAAACATATAAATCAGTGTATGAATTGTGTATAAAATATGGTATACAAACTGACTCTGTGTGTGTGAGAGAGAAATATGGTTTACAAACTCATTTACCTAGTTTTTCTGTACCAAATTTTGTACAAACATGTTTTAGTATATGATTTATGTATAAATTATTATAATAGAAATTAATTTACTTAATGGAGTGAGTCAATTAAGTAATGGGGTTTTAAAAAAATATACATGTGTAATACTCCTAGGATTTATGAATCTTCAATAGAGAGAATATGGAGGAGGCAAAAACGTAGGAGAAATTTATGGAATGAATACCAGTTAATTGAGAGAAAATTTGGAGATTGATATCATGTTAGTTTCAAAACTTTATGTTTATGGAAAACATAATTGATTTTATCAATGAGATTAAAAACTTATTAACGAGATTAAAAATTTATTAATTATATTTTTTCCTTTTTTGATTGATTTTTTTATTTTGTTAGATTTTAATAAAAATCACTAACTAAAGATGGACTAGTTGGTAAAATACCAACTGATTCTAATACGTTAGTAATTTACAAACCACAAAATTGATCCATTGGCAAAAATTCTAACCGTTTGAGTAATTGTTGGCAAGTTGCCAACAAATAACAATTAGTTGGTTATTTTCCAACTTATATCTAATTAGTTGGTAAAGTTAGCTACAAAATCCTTTTGTTGGCAAATACTTAGCTAGTAATTCGTTGATAATTCATTAATAAACTATACTCTATTTTTTTCTACTATATTTATCAACCGATATATATATTCAGTTAGTAATATTACCGTTGTTGGTGATATTTGTTGATGATCCATTAGTAGAAAGTTGCTAAGCTAGGCGCCATTTTCTCTCTCCATATTTACAACCTAAATGATTTAGTTACTAAAATTTCGATAGGTATTTCGTTAGGAATTCGTTGCTAAATTCTGAATAACAAATTAGTTACGAATTTGCTGGTGATTCGTTACTAATATATTAACGAAATTGAGTTGTTGGTAAAATATGATGACAATTTAGGGTATTTTTTAAGTGTAAAAAGTATAGAACCTGTTAAATGGAGTGATGTTATTAAAGAAGGAATTAAAATTCATGAAATTAACAAATATTATATCTCATTGAATAGCCAGAAAGTTTCTATTAAGAAAATAGATCGCTTAGATGAATTTTTAAGATCAAGCGGGATTTAAAAAGAGAAAATTTAAATGGAGTGATATTATTAAAAAAGGAATTAACATTTTGTATGTATTGAACGGACCAAATTGAGATATTTGTTTAGGTTCTGAATTTCAATAAATAATATTTATGGTCTATTACATGCGCTTATACTCTTAATCTTGATTCAGTTTTTATGATCTGTGTAATTTATTTTATTATTTTAATCTATTAAAAGGTGAGACTCTATGATGAGTCAAATTATTCCTAATTAATTGGATAATAACAAATTACATTCGTGAAATAATAATTAGTTGACAGAATCATATCTCGGATATGAGAAAGAAGACACCCCTTTATAGTTGTTTATAAGTTGTCACGTGAAAACCCTGTAGGTGGATTTATATATATATATATAAAAAAAAAATCATGTGAATTAATATACCTGTCATATAAATTAATTTAAGCATAAAGATAAAGGATTAAATTAATCAATGTATTAAATTTTTCAGAAGTTTGATTTAATTGATTGGTGTTGGTAATTCTAGCATGGGGAGTTAAATAAGTTGTAACGGTAAAAATTGAAATTAAATAGAGGAGTGCAGTTACAGATTTTTAGTGGTACAATTTGTGATTTATTATGATATGGTTAATTCATGCTTTTACGAATTAAATATTATAATTGGAAGCCTCTGCTAATAAATTTGCAGTCCCTACTATGCCTGATTAATTAATCGAGTTCGAAAAAGGAAAGGACTGTTAGTATTTTTTTCAGTTTAGGAATAAATCGTTTTTTACTTTTATTGATTTAAAAGAGGAAAATATTGTTTTTCTTTATTTTCTTAGAAGATGAAAGAAGCAAATATTGTTTATAATGATTATTAATGGTGTTTAATAACTATTGAATACCCTTTAAAAGTGTTAAATGGTTATTATTGGCTATTGATGGTGTTTAATAGATGTTGGGTATCCTTAACGGTGTCTAAATATACTTAATGCTATTTAATGGTTGTTGATAGGTTTGGCCGTTCGGTTCGATTTGCGAAATTCAATTCATTTTTTGGTTTTTGATTTGGTGAAAATGTTAACCGAAGCCAAATTGAAATAAATTCGATTTAGTTCGATTTTTGCAATTTCGGTTTGATTTATTTTGGTTCGGTTTTCGAACTGTTCCAATTTGATTTTTAGTTCTTTCAAGGGAAAAGGGTCAAAAATATCCTTAAACTATGCAAAAGGAACAAAAATGCCCTCCGTTTGTAGTTTGGTCCAAAAATGCCCTTTCCGTCAATATTTTGATCCAAAAATGTCCTTATTGTTATTTTGGGTAAAAAATGCTCATTTTTTCAAATAAATATATTATTTATTTTCTTTTCAACATATTCTATGTTTAATAATATTTTTTAAATTAACAAATGTTTATCTTACTTCAATTCAAGAAAAAATTAAAAATGAAAATATTTCTTATTTTATTATAATTATATTTTATCGTTATATTAATTTAAATTAATAATGAATATACTATAATCTTATATATATTATTATAAGTCGAGGGTTCATGAAGTTATTCTATTTTAATTGATAAAATGAGATTAACAAGAAAAAAAATATTTCCTACATTTTTATTTTTTAAAGTGATTTTAAAAGAA
>JAJOOS010042365.1:0-12792 GCA_029582725.1 Solanum chiquidenum | reverse complement strand
GTTTTCTTTCTTTTAAAATCACTTTAAAAAATAAAAATGTAGGAAATATTTTTTTTCTTGTTAATCTCATCTTATCAATTAAAATAGAATAACTGCATGAACCCTTTCAATAGATAATATATGTCATATATATAAGATCATAGTATATCTATCATTAATTTATATTTATATAACGATAAAATATAATTATAATAGAAAAAGAAATATTTTCATTTTCATTTTTTTCTTGAATTGATGAAGTAAGATAAGCATTTACTAATTTAAAAAAATATTATTAGAAATAGAATATGTTGAAAAGAAAATAAATAATATATTTATTTAAAAAAATGAGCATTTTTTACCCAAAATAACAATAAGGGCATTTTTGGACCAAAGTATTGACGGAAAGGGCATTTTTGGACCAAACTACAAACGGAGGGCATTTTTGTTCCTTTCGCATAGTTTAAGGGCATTTTTGACCCTTTTCCCTTATTTTTATACACTCTACCAAACGACCCCTAACTGTCATAATAAACTTGTACCAAGTATGATGAGTGGTTATCAAAGTGACTGAAGAAGCTGTTTAAAGTTTGGGGTTAGGAACTCTGTTTATGCATTTATTAAGCTAGTAATCCAGAAAAGAGTAAAAAGCCAACCTTGATCTAGAAAGCATGCACCAATTACAGAAATCACATTATTATTAGGAATTGAGTCCTTCTGTGGTATTCCACCTGTTGCTTGGTTTAGGTCTACATTATTATTAGGTATGAGTCCTCATGGGATTTCACGGGGTATGTTGTTGTTGTTGTTGGATTGTTGTATTACGAATTTGGCAATAATAGCTTGGACCATGGCAGGATTAACTGCATTTTATATGTTTTGGATGCACTACTTTCGGAGGGTATTACTAATATATTGGTTAATACGCTGAATATGATCATCAGACTTGTATGCTATAGAAAGAAAAAGCATATTGTCACATTTCAAATCAAAACCAGCACATTCTTGCAAATGCAGAATCCATTGAAAGAACTCAAAAGCAGCACATTCTTGAAGGTCACCTTACAAATGGGTCGAGAAGGATCCTTTAAGTTGACAAGCAAATTGTCACATTTCAGATCAAAATGCACAATATTCTTCGAGTGCAAATATTCCATTCCAAATGCAGCATCCATTGCAATTATGAGCCTCTTGCGACGATCAAGGTGTCTGGACAGTTCAAGTAGGGAGGAGAACGTAATAAGTTTTCATGAAAAAAAGAGAACAAAAAGAATAATTTAAGAAGTGTACTATCCAGTATTACCACACCTGTCCTTGCAAAGTAAAACATGTCTAAGAGAACCATTCACCATGAATTCTGCTACTGTGGCAAGAGTCCCTCCTGGCCCATCTTGCACTACACCATAAAATGCCACCACATTGGGATGATGAAGTTTTGAAAGAATTTCAGCTTCACGCCAAAACTCCACAGTCTGGAAATAGTTCCCAAGTTCTGTCACGAAATAGCTAGTGGAAAGAAAGCAGAAACATGACCAATATATGTACTTAAAAGCTCTTACTTACCAGTTAAAAGATGTATTTTTTACCCAAAAAATTTATGTATTCAAAAGCTTCTATAAGTTTTTCATTTTACAAAATTCTAGACTGCAATGAAGCACTCTACCTGACTCTTTCTAAACTGCAACAAAAGCCATTTCAAGTATGTATATAGTAACTTGGAATGATATAAAGTATCAATTAGGTGTACAATTTACGTTTAATCTAGAGATTTCTCGATTGCGAAATGTATCGAAACAATCAAGACTCAACATGAAAATACTTCACAGATTCTACCATGATATAGACAGTGCAAACAGCATGGTTTTTCTCCCGAGGGCAACACAACATTCTTTTTGGGGATTTTTGTTCTACACCATCATTACTGAAGTGTTCAAGTGGTGGATATTTCGGGGGTTTTGGGCAAAAGGATTTCCTCGTCATCTCCCCAACTAGGAGATGATTGGACTGATATTTTATAACTTTTTACCTACTTCTAGTTTAATCTTAACAATTGCAGTTAAGATGAAACTCACCAATCTCTCCTGCTCTGATGACCGACCTGTGAAACAGCTTTTTTTTATTCTCTTGATGGCAACGTCAGTCCCTCTCCATTTTCCATGATATACGGTCCCAAATGTTCCAGAACCTAATTCCTTTAACTCTTCAAGATCTTCATTACTGATTATCTATAATGGAATGAAAGCAAGTTAACAACAAAGATTGACAGAAAGAATAGCTGCAAATACCCATTTAAGCCCTAATTACTAGAAAAGATGTTTAATTGACTATAATGAATTTACTTCATTAAAAAAAGTGGCTATAATGAATGTATGAGAATAGACTAATAAAATGTAGGAAACAATCTATATACAAGCCATATGCAGAAATAAAAAGCAGTAAGAATGACAAGCCCACTCCTCCCCAACCCCAACCAACCTCCCATAACACACACAATCAAAACGAGAAAACAATCCGCCACTTCTGAGGGCCTTCTCATATGAGATTTCATTTTGATGGCTTCTGAAGATCACTGGCTCCTTTATTTTCTTGGGATGCTTATGAAGTTTGCAATTTTCTAGGTTTCGTCAACCTTCCCTTCAAAGAGACCTCTCGTGTGATAATTACCGATTTTTTGTTCCCTTGTACAGCAATACAACTGATGTACCTACCATGTTCGTTGTATTTAAGAGTGCAAAAGAAAGTGGTCCTTCACTTTCCATCTATTTACTGTGGTTCTTTGTTATTCGGAAACCGTCTCAACTACATATACTATTCACTGCCAAAGGCTAATATAGCTACTTGCCTCATTAAACCTCTGGTATGTTCGATCCAGTTGAATCATATTTCTACCCCCGAGTAGTTTCTGGTAATATCATAGAACTTTTTTCTTTTTCTTTTTAATTGGATGTCATAGGACTTAAAACCAGCATTGTAATAGATCCTCCTTTCACCCATGATGTAAAATAATGGAACCTGAAAAAGATTCTGGTCAAAACTACTGGACTATCCCCCTGAGTAGTATATCCGATTGAGTTGAAAGACTAAAGAAGGTCAGACTCGGGAATAGTGCCTGAGCATTTTTTCAGAAATTTAGCGTTAAGAAAGGGTGATGTATTATAAGTAAATAATTAGTGGAGTAGCATCATTCGTCTCCTCTTACTTCCTTCCAAGTACTTCTTTCCAAAAGTAGCATTGGTTCTCTTTCTAATTATCAGGCATCTTTTATACCTATATCCAACCACCAATAAAAATACATATTTCGCCGTGAAACCAAAGATAATAAAAATTACTAGCTAAAGTCCACAGTACCTGCAAGGAGCTGGGATCAAAGTCTCCAAGCGAGAGATTGGTAAGCGGAAAGCCAGCATTCTGAGCTCCTTGGTTCTCATCCTTCATGTTATATAAAAGGATTTACTTCACCATATTAGCATGTTACTGGAAAATACAATAATTTCAAATTGAAGCAAAATAATGCTGCTAGAAATCTGAACTACTAAAAAATACCTGATAACCCGATTCAGGTACTTTTGAACTCAATTCAACATCATACTGCATACTTTGAACGTCAGTGGTTTGAGAAGGGTTGTACTCGGAAGGCAAATCCATGGTGTCTGGGACGACAATTTCAGGAGATGCTTGCTGGAACTCAGCTTCAATATTGAGTTGAGAGTCCATATGATCTATCATTGTTCCATCACCCTTTAAAGGAGGATAGCCATAATCCATAGACACCCCATCATCAACATTTGCACGAGTAGAAGACAGACTAAGATGATCCTGATCCATCAAAGAGACATTTCTTCTATCAAAATCACCTTGAGCTATCTTTTGAAAATAGGACCAGTTCTTTGGTTCATGGTTCTCCATATTCAAGCTCAAACCAGTTCCATCACTGTACAGTGGGGCAGGTACTGGTGAGGCATCCATAAGCTTGGCTTTGGAAAATATATCAGCGAGAAAATCACGGGGAAAGCGGTCATTAATGTCAAAAAGAATGCTTCCATGCTCAAGTGTACCAACAGTACCAGAGGGTATTCCTGTGGAAACTGCTGCTCCAACCTGACACTCTTTCTCAGCCAAAGAGTGTAGTTGCTCTGCTTCTTTATTTCCCTCGACTCTATGTGAAGATGCATCACCCCAATGAAGCTCTGTCTTCCTGGAAGCAGACTCAGCCTGGATATTATTGCTTAAGCTAGGATCACTTAGTCCAGATTTCACTTTCTCTGCATAAGTTGCAGCTTTCAGCTCAGGCTTATAATTTGCTTCAGAAAGTTCTCCACCAACTTTAGTATCAACTTCTCTGGCACTGACACTTAACTCTTGAGATTCCTGAAGTTTTACCCCTTTATCTGCAGTAGCTTGTTGATTAGCAGACAAAGATCTTCCAGAAGGTATAAAATGCTCAGTCTGGGGAGCCACATTCCCATATCTTCCAGAAGGTACAAAATGCTCAGTCTGGGGAGCCACATTCCCATCATTCAATTTATTAACGGATTCTATGATCTGCTGTGAGCCTTCAGAATATGCATGGGCCATTATGAATTGCGAGGCAGCAGAATCATCAGATTTGGATAAACGATTGAGGCCGGGCTGTTCCCTGGGTATCCATTCAGAGCGAAAAGTCCGTGGAGGAATTGATGGTTGTTCGTAGCTAATGTCATGTGGGTTTGCCCCCGAGTCTCCATAGCCAGAATTTGATATTCTACCAGATCCGGAGAAGCCATCTTCTGTGAACCTATCAAGTGTTTCTTCCTGAACAGCTACAGGAGATGCTGAACTCTGAACTTGTTCCTGACTCTTGTCATTAATTTTAGATTGTATAACATCGTTTCCAACAACTGCCACAGCAGTGAAATTCGGAACTTCAACTCTAGAAACGTGACTTGAGGCGGAATCATTCAGTGGGTTTGAGGAAACAACTTTTTTGCATTCCAAAGGCCACATTTTTTCAGGTTCATTTATTTTCTGAAAAGAGCTTTCTATCTTTATATTTTCCTCCTCAGGCACTTCCATCTCTCGAGGTTTTGCTTTACTAAGTTCAAACATCTCCCGGGGATAGTTATCTCTTTTCAGATTCACTACTGTAGAATGTGATTCGTGGTCATTCATATGTGAGCTCTCGTAAGACTGCTCAGAATCGATGTCTCCTTTCCAATTCAAGTAACCATGACTCGAACTTACAAGAAAGTTATTTGTAAGTTGTGAAGAGTTGGGTGGATGATAACCATGGTTATACTGCACTTGCATAGATGGAAGAACCAGGTTTTTGCCACCTACACCTGGAAAGTTGTCAACTGATATGGAAGAGGGTAAAGGTTGCCATTCAGCACCACCATGATGTACAGTTTGACCCAAGTATTCTAGTTGATTGGAGTCATGCCCCACGTTTGACCCAAGTATTCTATGTGATGAAATTGATACCCCTTCATGAGCAGATTGACTTGTTAGAGGGATGCCAATGAC
Organism: Solanum chiquidenum; assembly: GCA_029582725.1. NCBI lineage: Eukaryota > Viridiplantae > Streptophyta > Magnoliopsida > Solanales > Solanaceae > Solanum > Solanum chiquidenum. Next base: position 7,311 of record JAJOOS010042365.1, on the reverse strand, counting down.
TGGATCAGAAGTATCAGCCCCTGCTACATGCCTAGCAACTTGACCATTCTCCCCAGCAATTGTTGCACTCAGAAACTCATCCAGGTTTTTTTCTGAAGTGCTTGCCAGAGCAGTGGAGTTTCTTCTTGAACCAAAGTCCATGCTATTGACAGCAATAACATACTGCATTTCTGAATCTCCTTCAATATTCTCCAGACCAACCAGAGAATCATCCAAGTCGCTGTAAGAAAAGAGAAATGTACGCAATTTTTGTGATCCATCACCTTCTAATACATTACATTCCTCTATCATATTCTGCAAGTCTTCATCACAAGAAACTGACACTAATGCATCGAGATCCTCACCAGGAAGCTGATATTTTATTGTGTGACAATTGTTAAATATAGTCAACATCTTTTGCCAGAATTCCTCCCAAGAAACATCATTTCTTAAACGGACGAGGTGCGTATCACCTCCAATATATCTAAGTTTCCCATCACTTGGACGAGGCATAATTCTACCACCAAAACTGCAGAGGAACTTCAACTTTGTTAATGTACTAGATCTAGAAGACATATGACTTTGAATTCCATGGATGTTGTTATTTCTTGATAAGGCTCTAGTTTCAGTTTGCACAGCTTGGTGGTTGCTTATCCCTTCATTTACAGAAGTAGACCTCTCGTGATGTTGAACTCGAGTTTTTCCAACTGAGGTGATCATGGCGATATCTGATCCACTTTCAGAACCTGTATGAGATATTCCACTTTTGTCCTTCAGGTCCATACAAGAAGTTGCAGCAGCAGTACCCCCAGAAGCATGAGGAATGAGGTTCTGCTTTGGGTTAACTCTTTCGCGCATGAATTCCAGAGCAAACTCCTCGCCAGTCTGAATGGAATAGTTCATTACAGGTCTAGCTCCGACTGGTACAGTGAAATCAGGTGGTCTTATGTCTGTATTGATAGAACTTGATGGATCCTGGGAAAATTTCTGGTTTGACGAACCAATGACCTCTGTTCTAGTGTCTATAGAACTATAACGAGCTTGTTCAAAGTTATTTTGCTGTCCCGGCATGCCTTCTCCAAAATCCCTATCCATTGTAATCAATTCTTAACATTCACCCCATAAGGAGACTTCATATCCATGAAACAGCAACCAAGTAGGCACTTTCAATCGCACCGGCACACTTTATTCTCAGTAGGATGTTTTAAAAAGAAATGAGTAATAACTGATATTATTTAGATTTTTTAAAGGTGAACATTGATCGAGCAGTTGGGTAGCAGAAGACCCTTGTCAATAGGACAGATGTGCTTTAGCTAATCTCGATTTAGTAATCCTAACTGAGGAATTCTAATGGTTTACCTTGATCTTTCCCTTTTTAGATAAAAGTTGATCCTTGCAAAGAGCTACAACCTGCACAGTGCACACCAACATTTAGTCAATCATCAGAATATGATTAACCAAAGAAAGTTAAGGTTTGACATGTTACATGTCCTAAGCAAGGTAACATGCATTAATATATCATTCAAAATATATCTACCTTCCTAAAACTCAACCTCAAGGTCAAAACTTCATTGCAGTCCGTAAAAATGTCTTCAAGAAGAGTCACTTCACACAATCCAGCTTGTACCAAGCCAAGTTAAAAAATACTCTAAGAGAAGCATCAAATACAAACCAAGTAGAGAATACATATGAATTAATGAATTATATTCTTAATTGGTGATAAAGAAGGTCAAGATCACATGTTCATTTATGGTCGGTGCAAACATCTTGTGCTGATAAGTTTTTTCCGCCGAAAAATCCTCTCAAACTTTAGTTTTCTTCCAAAAGGAATTATTTTCCTATCAAGATCAACTAAATGAAGAGGGTGGCATTGTAAAATAACATATCAGACACCCTTTTTTCTAATAAGCCGGATTTCATGACTCCTAGCAGGATACACTACACTTGATGATCAAGAAAACTCCGGAGAAGAAGTTTTAAAGAGAATTCAATCCAATGCAGCCTTTCATTTCCTTGTTTTACTTTCCTCACTCTTTTAACCTTCACAGCAAGTAATTCCATTTTTTTTATGATAACTAAAGTTTGAACTTTTATTCTTTGAAGAAACTAAAAAAGGAGGTCCCGTAATGTCTTTCTACAATACTGAGCTATAAAATCTTTAGCACAAGATCTACTTCCATCAACACTTTCAGGCTGTTATGAGGTAAGCCAAATCGAAACCTTTGACAGCTCAGTTCAACTCAACTGTTTAAGACTTGGCATCATGGCGCAAACTCAATAAAACAATTATCAAGCACTAAAATAAGTAAGTCCAAGTAGAGAGGAACAATAATAAAAGTTTCCTGTAAACGATCTCAACCAGTTCAACATTGACACCGACATAGGTGATTAAATGATCAAACTTCGCAATAAGATGCTCAAAAATCAACAACAGATATCCGAAACCCAAATTTTCAGTTGAATCAAGCTAAAAATAAAAATAATCCAAACTTCAAATTTCAAGCCAAAAAGAATATGAAATAGCGACCAAACAGTTTACCGTAATAGATAGAAGTTGTTATCACAAATATCTGTGGACCCTAGATTTAATGGGCGGCGCCGGCGAGCAGCGGCGGAAGCAAATCTGCGAACGGAACTGAAAGATATTGGGAGATCTCTACTCTTTTGCCGTAGTTAAAAAGAGTCAAATGTGGACTTGTTTGTGATATGGGGACTGATGAAACAATTTGCTCTTTCTCCCTAAACTACGCTTAAAGAATGGTACTTTTTCCTTTAGATCTGGTACTTTTTTGGAGTATTCTTTTGTAACACTCAAAGACTTTGAGGGCGTTTACGGGTAAAAATTGGATTCAACGAACCAAATCAATTAACTAAATAATTTTTATATGGGTTTGATTTTGTTTTGTTAAAAAAATGAAGAAATTATTGAATTGAACCGAATCAATAAATTATATGTATTTTTTTATAATTATTTATACATAATATATTATTTTTTATGAATAATTTAAAATATTTTATTTATGTTTTCATCATAAAATTATTTATAATTTATTTATGAAAGCAAATAATTTCAAAATAAAAAGTCCATCAAAAGACCAATTCAGATCCAAGCTCTGTAATTTTTTGCTGCGGGGTAAAAAATCAAGGGAAAATTAGCAAATTAGTCAAACTTCCTAAAATAATTATTAAAAATATCTACACTTTGAAATAATTATTGAAAATGTCAATATGTCAATATTTTAGCAAATAAAATATATCATAATATAATTAATTTTCTTTCCTTTTATTTCTCAAATCAGACCCCACATTGGACTAATTTTACTCCTCTATCCGTGAAAAAGAAAAAAAAAACTTTCATCACCCACTTTCCCCTCTTTCTAAGTTTTTACCCCAAATTTCTCCATTCTCTCTCTCTGGAGTTTTTCACCATTGTTCTCTCCTTTCTTTGTCTAAAAACTTCTTCTATTTTCCTCTAATTTGTTCAAGAAATCTCACAATTCTTTCAAAATAATTTTCATCCACCGATAAAGGTAAATACATTGTCACCAAATATCTTTTGAGATTTTCCTCTATTATGTAAAGACACTATCAATAAAATAAAAATAAAAATATTTGGGTGCTGAAGATTTCGAAAAACTTGTTGAAGACCAAGTTGAGAAATAACAATTTCCTATTAGTTTGTTTTGTATTTATAAATTCTTTTTTAGAATTTTGTATCCTTCTCAATTAATACTCAAATCAGTATGTACGCTATCAATATTTGTATTCATTCAAAATCTCAGGTTACATAGTTTATGAATCTTGTATTTGTTCATAATTTGAATTCATCCCAAAGGTATGTCAATTAGATATGTATTTTATTTATTGGAAGAACAACATCCAATTAGTTTGTTTTATTTTTTATAAAAAAAAATCAGAATTGTGTATCCTTTCTCAATTTATATTCAAAATTGTATGTATGCTATTAATATTTGTATTCATTCAAAAATCATGTTGCATGGTTTATGAATCTGGTGTTTGTTCCTACTTTGTATTCATTCTAAAGGTATGCCAATTAGTTATGTATTTTATTTAAGAATGATTGCAACAAATATTCACTTATTCCTTTTCAGTTTTTCATCATACTGTTTTTTGTATTTTATATATTATTATACAAAATACTACATAAAAATTAGGATGAATACAAATACAAATAAAATACATATTGAAATGAATACTACTTGAGAAAGGATACAAGATTCTAAAAAAAAAAATACACAGTAAAAAAAATACATGAATACAAATATATTTCTTAAATAACTACAAATTCATCTGGCATACCTATTGGAATGAATACAAATAAAAAAAAATACAAGTTTCATTTTACAAAATACAACATGAAAACTAGAATGAATAGAAATAGTATACATATTGGAATGAATACGATTTAAAAAAGATTAAAAAATTCTAGAAAAAAAATACATTGAAAATGGCACACATTTGAGTTTTTTTGAAAATGCAACTGATGAGAAAATTAAGTGATATTTACCTTTTTTGAAATATTCTCTTCCTTGATTTTATCCCTTCTATTATTAAATAGTTGTATTCTTTCAAATTAAACAAATTTTAAAAAATACATAAATCATATATATAACAAACTAAAATATTAACACTTTTAATAAATATTAAAAATGTGGCTAATGAATCCTATTAAATGCTAAAATATTGACATTTTAAAAAAATCCCCAAAAAATCAAATCTCGTCAAGATTTGTTGGGCTTTAATGAGTGATTGATGGGTTGTTTGGTTATTCTTTGTTGGAAAAATTACTTAATAAGACATACTTCACTAACATATATACATATTTTATCTCTAGTTTAAATTTTTTACATTTAATACCACTTTTTAATAATTATATCATATATTTTAAAAAGTTAAATTAGATACACAAATCCCTTAAACATGGAAATAAATAATTATCTTAAAGTCTAATCTCCTTAATTAATGGGACACCAACAATTCAAAATTTTCGTTCTATCCCATCACACCATCGTTTCCCATCCCAATCCCATTTACCCGTATGTATCTAACCCCTCCACCCCATGTAATTCACACATTCATAACTACTTATTGATAATCACCATGGTGTGATCCTGAATGAAAAACGCTAATGGAGAGTTGTTGGGGCCTGCTGAGAGGTCATCATTCTCAGAAAGCTTTCAAAAATTGAGAACTATGATAGCGACAATGAATGTCAAATGATATTGTTTTAGGACTTACCATACCCGCTCCTTCCAAGATAGTCATTTACATTTTGTTCAATCTTTCGCTCATATTTTAATGTATCTCAATTTTTACCACTTTCATGTATTTGAGTAATGTAAACTTCATATTCTTCATCAATTCCTTCCTTTGTATCTTAAAGTTTTGAATGTTTCATCATTGAGATACATGTATCATTACTTGCGAGATACATGCATCATTACTTGCGAGATACATGCATCATTACTTGCGAGATACATGTATCATTACTTGCGAGATACATGTATTCATCGGTTTTAAAAGTCGAGATACACAATTTATTACTTTGAATTAAAGGGTGTAATCTATTTCCTTCTATAATTTTCGTATTCGATTTCAGGGATTCATGAACCCGAATGCCTCAACAATACTGTGATTTTCACTACTTTCATGTATCTGAGTATTGTAAACTTCACCTTCTTCATCAATTTCTTTCTTTGTATCTTAAAGTTTCGAATATTTTGTCATTAAGATACATGTATCATTACTCAGAAGATACATGTATCCATTGATTTTAAAAATTGAGATACACAATTTATTACTTTGAATTAAAGGGTGTAACTTATTTCCTTCTATAATTTTCATATTCGATTTTAGAGATTCATGAACCCAAATGCCTTAACACCAAATCACTATTAAGGGTTAAATCATTTATTTTCCGATAAAGATTAGAATTAGATTTGAGTATCTTAAGTTGGAATTTCCTTCATAGTTGGTGACTAGATGGATGGGTTTTTTCTTGAACTTTAAATGCAGAAAGACGTGGCTGGTAGTATGTAGCAAGTAACACACAACCAGATTAATTTCACATTAAAACTGTTAATACTGTGATATTGAGAGTAAAAAGAAAAAAGAAAAAAGATGAAGTTGCAATTTCGGAATTACTAATGTTTATGATTTAGATTTCATATTAAAACTGATAATAGTTGATACAAAAAGATCCACTAAATTCGTTTTGTTTGTTAATACCTCATCATTTACTCCTTTAATTAAGGAATTAAGTTACATAATTTAATTCAAAACAATTAAATTATTTATCTCGTCTTTTTAAATCTGCTAGATACATGTATCTAACGGCTTATGGTACATGTATCCGATAGCCGAAAGTGGTATAGAAAGTAATATTAAAAACTAAAGGGATTCCTAGTAATTAGGATTTAAAGTAGTGGGATTTATGTAGTTCTTTGTTTGCTAACTAATTTTGTATTTTAATTCCTCTTTGGGACTTTTGAATTTTTTTTCCGTGTATGACTAATAATCGAATCAATATCAGTAATTTTGAAACTGATAAATATATACTATATTTGATTTGATTTTCGTTTTAAGAATTTTATAATCAATTAAATTAATTAAATTTTGGTTTTGACTAATAATCGACCCGTAAAATACCCCTACTTCCATGAGTTACTTTTTTTATTTATTTACATAAAACAACTTATGTCACAAGGGGTAGAGGCGGAGCTAGGTGGGGGATTCGTGGATTCGGACAAACCTAGTAGCTTTTTCGTAGATCTTATATTTGTATTAGAAAATCAATTAAATATATATATATATATATATATATATATATATATATTAATTTGTGAACCCCTAACAAAATTGATTGACGATTCTAAAGGAAATTTAGAACCCCCAAATTCCTAATCATGGTTCCGCGTCTTCACAGGGGTGAACATTCCTTATTCCATTAGGTACTTTTAAAGTTTGAGTTTAATAATTTGATAATTGATATCAAATATTTAAGTACTATTAAATTTGGATTTAGTTTGATTTGGTAAATCCCCATACAAAAATGTGAACCATTCAAAAGGGCAACTACTGTGGAACACACAACAACATTACAAATTTGATATTTTTAATCACAAGAAAATACAATTTAATGAATGTTGGGTTTTAAAAGGTGTGAATGGAAAATGAAGAGTTGCGACTTTTATGAAGAGTTGTGACTTTTATGAAAAGTTGCGACTTTTATGAAGAGTTGTGACTTTTATGAAAAGTTGCGACTTTTATGAAAAGTTGTGACTTTTATGAAAGGTTGTGATCTTTCCGAAA
>JAJOOS010042364.1:0-13013 GCA_029582725.1 Solanum chiquidenum | reverse complement strand
TACATAAAAACCCCTCATAGAACCTCAGTATAAAGTCAACACAAAGTCATAGGCTCTTGCTTAACCTATCATTTTTCCGAGTCGTTACAATCATTTAACCCCTAAACTACGTGGTTTTGGTCAATTTTAGCCTAGAAACTAAATTACAACTTACCCTAATCAATCATTCACCAAAAATTCATCAATATTAGAACAAAAGAGGAGAAAAAGTCGACCAAACCCTAGCTCAAGAATGTAGCAAGTTTTCATCAGTTCCAGCCCCGAAATTGAAAGATTTCTCCGTGAATTTTGTCACTATGTATGTGGGATTTTACTAGTCGGTTCCTTTCACCCATTAGGTCCCTAGATTTCGGACATAATTTTTATTCCCTTGATATTATCTAGACCTAAGGTTTCTTAAAAGTTAGAAATTATTGGGTTAAGTTGTCAGAATGATCCAAATCAGATTATCATGTTATTGCCTTGTTTCTTGTATGAAATTCATAACCCTAGCCACGTACTTCCTTTAGTTCACTAATTAGATATGCTAGGTCAGTTATTTCTGATATACATTCTTCAGTTTACGAATGTCATATTATCAGTTATAATTGTTGCATTCTCAGATTTTGCATGTCAGTATTTTTGAGATATCCTTATTACAGAAATTTACTCAAAAATTATTAATTACATAATCAATTAGGAGTAGCTTAATACCGAATGGACTAGGGTTCAGCGTACCCGAATAGTCCCAGAACTACGTGCCCCGTAGGTTGTAAGTCCTCTCTGTGGGCATCATTTTAGTGATCATGCCAATCATGCCTCTATACCTCTAGCAGGGTATATTGGTTCCTCTCGATGGGGCGTATACATCAGACTCCACATTTAGCTCATGTTGTTTATGTCGGTTATTATTAGCTCCCTTACAATCAGATTCTATTGCATTGACCATGTTATCAGTTACAGTTCAGATTTCAGTTTCATCATATTATAAACTTGGTCATTCTATCGAGTTAGTTCATGTTCGGTATTCTCAGTTTAGTATCATGCCTATCTTATTTGATTGTTCAGTTATATGTTTGTTGAGTTATGATAATAATTCAGCTTTACTCTATCATGCATGCTCAGTACCTTTCATGTACTAACGCATACTCAGCGCTACATCTTCTCGTAATGTAGGTTCAGGTTCTCAGCTTCCAAATCACGCATAGATCGGTTCTCGATCTTCAGTTCAGCAACATTAGTGGTGAGTCCTCATTCTTTAAGGATGATTGATGTGATTATTTTCCTTTTCTTTAGTATTTAGTTTTCAGTTTTTGCTAGATTTAGCTGGGGCATGTCCTAGCACTTCTAGTCAGTTAGAGGCTTATTTTTATACATAGTTAGAATCAACTTAATATTTGAGTTTGACTTTTCAATTTTTGTTAAACTCTTAGTAATTGTATATTCAGATTTAGTATGTGTATTCCCCATCATTTCAGATTATTTCATGATTAGCTTCTGCATAATATTTATTGATTCAGTTTACCTTTAGATGCTTATGATATGCCAGCAGGGTTAGCATGGGGTCACTCTTGATCCTAGGACCCGTGTCCGCGTCCTACGGGGTAGCATCGAGGTGTGACAAACTTGATATCAGAGCACTAGGTTTAAGAGTCCTAAGATGTCTGAAAAGCCGCACTTAGTAGAGTCCTTTTCATGGGTGTGAAGTGCACCACATATAATGAGAAGGAGGCTGCAAAGTGTTGTAGGAAAAAATCACTTTCTTAATATTCTTATCGTGCGTGAGGTATGATCCAATTTCCCCGTTATAATACTTTGTTATGAGTTTCAGATCATACCTCCTCATAGAGATTATGGAAGGAATGTGAATTCACGCAACTCTAACGCAACTCCTCTAGTCCCATATCAGGAAGTTTCGAATGCAGAATTTTGGAACGCTATTCACTTTTTGGCTCAGAGTGTGACTAACCAGAACAACCAGTAGGCTCTAGTGCCCGCAAATGCTAGTGGTGGATTAGTGGTAGCCAGGGTTCTTGATTTTGTTAGGATGAATCCATCTGGGTTCTTAGGATCACAGATTGATGAGGATCCCTAAAACTTCATACATGAGGTCAAGAAAATCTTTTGAGTGATGCAAGTAATAGGTAATGATAGGGTAGAGTTGGCATCCTATCAGCTTAAGGATGTAGCTCACATCTGGTATACTTCATGGAAAGAGAACAGGGGTACATATGCATCTCCTATCACTTGGGAATGCTTTAGTGAGACTTTTCTGGACAGGTTCTTCCCAAGAGAGTTGAGGAGGCAAAAGCACAGGAGTTTATGAATATGAGGCTGGGTAGTACGATAGTCCAAGAGTATGGGCTCAAGTTCACCCAACTCTCCAGGTATGCTCCTCACATGGTTACCGATTTCAGGGCTCAAATTAACAAGTTTCTGTATGGGGTATCCGACTTAGTGAAAATAGAGTGTAGAAATGCTATGTTGCTGGAAAATATGAACATCTCTAGGCTCATGACTCATGCTCAGTATGTTGAGGGAGATAAGCTTAGGGAACATGCTAAGGATAATAAGAAGGATACAACAGGAAACTACGAGTATTCTCAATAGAAATCAGGTGGTGGAAATCGCTCGCGGTTTCAGTAGAAGTCTTCACAGCACCTTCATCAGCTAGTGTTCCATCCTCTATGTTCTAAAATGATCAGAAAGGTAGTATATCAGGCTCTAAGTCTCAGGAGAGTTTTTCAGGCACCAGAACCTACCCAACTTGTCCAAAGTGTGGTAAGAACCATCCAGGCTAGTGTTTTGCAGGAAAGGAAAGATGTTTTGGGTGTGGCCAGTCTGGTCACAGGTTGAGAGATTGCCCTTCTGCTAACAAGGTCAAGCAGGTAACAATAGTAGAGCTTAGTCTAAAACTTCAGCAGCACCAACAGGTCGCCCGACTCGGCAGGGTAACTCATCTAGTACAAGTGGCGGACAGTAAGGAAAAGGTTGTATGCTCATAAGGCTCACCAGGATCAGGAAGATTCTCCTGATGTAGTCACTGGTATGTTACGAGTCTTTTACTTAGATGTTTATGCATTGTTAGATTCAGGGCTACTTTTTCCTTTGTAACTCCTTTGCCAACTTCAATGTTAGTCCAGAAACTCTCTCCGTAACAACCCAGAAATTCAATGACCTAAGCAAGAGCCTAACATGTAGTCTAGTAGACTAAATGAGTTAAATGTAAAGACTAGAGTCCTAAAATAACTTCCATAATTTAGTACTAAGGTCCTAGTGCCTAAACGTCAAGGCATGGCCCCGCAAAGGGCCCTTGAGGAAGGCCAAGGGACTGCTCCAAAAAGCTGTCAAAACAGCATGGTCAACGAAAGGGGCACCCACGCCTCATGGGTGGACTCATGCCCCATAGATGGGGGTGGTGAGTCGAGGCTAAACCTCCCTTAAAAGTTGAATGTTCCAGTTGCATTCCACACCCGTGCAGTACGGTTCGTGGACCAACTCAGGCCCCGTAGGTGAGGCTCGTGAGTGAGGCTTGGACCAAGGCCAAAATGACAAGCCCCAGACCCAACCCACGAGTGACCAGCGCGGTCTGTGGGTCCATCCACTCCCCGTGGGTGGGGGTCGTTAATGGGGTCTGTAAAAGTTCACTTAATTCGGCAAAGGCTTAGTCAAAGCTATAAATTCCATGAGTTAATATATTAGTGTCGGGTCATTTTAATTCATTATTTTAGACCTATATAAATACTTCTAAGTCATTAAACTCTACTTTAACACTTCATAACTAACAAGAATCAAATTAGAAATGAACTCTCCTTTCCAAAAATTATCTCTCTAGGACTTCATTGAAGAGCAAGAACAAGGTCAAGCTAGGGGTTCAAGAAACAACCTTTCTCCTCCAATTTTGTGTGGAAATCAAGTTCAGGTATGGATTCGTTTCATCTTTGGAAAGCTATCACCCAAAGAGCCCCTTCAAAATATGTTTTTAAGATTCTAAATCCCGTTTCAATCTACTGTCATGGGTCTCCTTCTAAATTGTTTTCAATTGTTTACTTATTGTTGATTATGGTTGGTTATGATGAATTATGGTTGGATTAATGGAGTACTGATGTTTTATGAGTAAAATCTCCCTTGGACCCATGATTTCCCCTTCTTCCTAAATTGTGAACTATGTATGGCTTGATTGAAGATGGGAGCTTGACAATTGATTATGTTTTCATTGATTAAGTTATTGAATCATGATATCACTCTACCTAGTGTTTTAATTTTAGAAGTTAGGGTTGATCTTGATTCATATACTTTAAGGGCAACTTCTTAGGGTTTACACATGTTAATCAAGATTCTATATGAACGTGTGATTAACTTAGATATTGATGACCCTATGACTATTGTGTAATTATGATATTGATGCAAGATCCTTCTTCCCTATACCTTTACACTTGATTATGCATGAAGTTTGTATGTATATTTATGATAATCTTGTTGTGTTGACTGAAAGGTCATTCTCATGAACCCACTATGAATATGATGTGAAAGGCTTACTCACATGATCGTGATTCTAAGGTTGAAAGGACATCCTCACCTAATGAATCTTTGAGCTATTATGATGTATGTTGGTTTGAGTGACTAGCGCATTCTCTCATGAACATGAACTTAAGTAAAGACTTAATATGACGTTTAAAGGGAATTATCCTTAGCACCAAGTGGATATCAAAGTGAGAAGGAAGCTTTTACATTAGAAAGTCCAGCTTCCCAATGTAAGTTGTGTCATGACATGGTAACCTTTTACGCTAGTAGTCCGGGTTTCTAGAAACAATCTCCTTATCACATAACTATGTGCCCACATAGGTGCTTAGCTAGTGGATCCACCTAAAAGCTAAAATGTACATTATACCTTAGGCAAGTAGGACACCTCTTTTCAGTGTGGGGGTAGAACACCAGATTCCATGTAGCTCACATGGTCTATGTCGGTTAATGCTATATTCCCTATATGATATGAATATGAACTATGATAAGAACATGGACTTTAATTGTCACTTCTGAAGAGGTACTACTTAGTATTAGTGGGGGTATGGGACTTCACTTATGCATTGTACAAGTAGACTTTAAGAGGGGTTATGGTGAGGTTCTCTTATGTCATGAAGACTTATGGATTATGTATGTAAGATATGTATGGATGTTAAGGTCGAATTTACTTGTAACAAGTTATGAACATGAATAACTCCTTACTTATGTATATTGGTTATGGATGATATATGTATGTTGTTGGTGGCCTAAATGTGATACTTAGCATTTGGTAGGGTTTTGGGATCTTACCTTTGCATTGCACTAGTATGACTTTGGGTTGCTTATATGTTGGTTGGACTTATGTTTCTTCATAAATGTGCATAATGGCTTTTAAACTTGATAAATGCATGATTTCAACTAAATGACCCTTTTATGAATATTTTAAGAATTTTTGTGCATGGTTTCCATACTTAGTACATTATTTGTGCTAACCCATATTTTCTACATTTACTCTGAGTGTAGGTTCCGGTCGTTAAGACGCACTTCTTTTTTTAAGCGAACCATGAGTTGACTATTCCCTAAGCTTGGTGAGTCCTCAAGATTTTAGGACAAGACATTATCCATTTTAGCTTCTATTGTAATTTCTATGTTTGAGACTTTATTGATGTAAAGGGAATTTGACTCTATTTGTATTCTTTATTTTACTAGATGGTGATTGAGACAACCTCTAGACTCTTATTTCCGATTATGAAAAAGAAGTTGACTTCAATTGTAAAAGTTTTAAATTTTATGCATCATTTCTATGACTTTATGTGTATGATTATGCTAAGGGCTTGTATGATACCCCTACGGGGTCAAGTACGCCATGTTACGTCTACGGGGTTCCCCTGGGTCATGACAAATTGGATAATCAGAGCACAAGGTTTAGAATTATTCTAGGATGATGTCTCATGAACCACGTCTAGTAGAGTCTTGTTCATAAGTGTGAAGCGCACCACACTTATGAATGAGAGGCTATAAGATTTTTAGGAACTATCAATTCTTTCATTACTCTTTAGTCGTGCCTTAGAGTTTTAACTCTATGAAGTCCTTTTCTTAACCTTTTCTTGTGCATATAGGATATGACTACAAGAAGGGCGACCGCAAGAAGGATAGAATAGGATATTGTGAATGAGGGAGTTCCTCCCCAAGGTCCTCAAGGGCCTCAAGTTCCTCAAGCTCCTAATGATGAGGGAGCTATGCCAAATGTGGAAATAAGGACGGCTCTCTAAACATTGGCTCATGCTTTAACTACTCAATTCACTAGGGATGCTAGAGTTCAAGTGAACCCCAATTCAAGTACAACTTCTTCAAGGATAAGGGATTTCACAAGAGTGAATCCCCCTATGTTCTATGGATCTAAATTGGATGAAAACCCACAACGGTTTATTGATGAAGTGTTTAAGGTGCTTGATGGTAAAGGAGTTTCTCTACAAGAGAAGGCGGAACTAGCCGCCTACCGATTGAAGGACGTGGCTCAAGTTTGGTATGAGCAATGGAAAGATGAGAGACTCGTAAGAGCGAGCCCGATAGATTAGGGATTGTTAAAGTCGGCCTTCCTTGATAGGTTTATCCCCCTAGAGTTGAGGGAACGAAAGATGCAAGAATTAATCAACCATCACCAAGGAGGTATGAGTGTGAAGGAGTATATCCTTAAGTTCACCCAATTGTCTAAGTATGCTCCAACCTTAGTGGCGGACTCTAGGGCCAAGATGAATATATTTGTTATGGGGGTATTCGACTTGGTAGTCAATGAATGTCATTCGGCAATTCTCATTCCAAGTATGAATATTTCACGTCTTATGGTTCATGCCGAACAACTTTAGGAACAAAAGCTCAAGCAGTTGAATAGAGAAGTGAAAAGGGCAAGGACCCATGATAGGAATTCTTCCAAGGGTAAATTTGAGGTTCAAGGTAAACCAAGGTTTAAGAGAAGGTTCTCCAACCAAGGCTCTTTTAGTGCTCCAATGTTCAACAAAGATAGGGTGTCTAACCCTAAGCCACAAGGAGGCAAAAGTGGTATTTCTTATGTTGATAGGCCTAATTGTGCAAAGTGTGGTAAAAAGCATGAAGGAAAGTGCCTAGTTGGCACAAATGGTTGCTTTAGTTTTGGAAAGATCGGTCATATGAAGAGAGATTGTCCCATGCTAAAGGTTCAAGAAAGAGAGGGCAAGTGAGTCCCTCCTAGTGGCTCAAATTCCGATGCTCCCAAGAAGAACCGCTTCTATGCTCTTCAATCCCGAGGTGACCAAGAGAGTTCCACGGATGTGGTAACGATTATGTTGCAAGTCTTTTACATTGATGTTTATGCATTATTAGACCTCGGTGCCACTTTATCATTTGTTACACCTTTTGTGGCTATGAAATTTGAAGTACTCCCCAAAGAGTTACCATAACCTTTATTGGTGTCTACCCTGATTGGTGACTTGGTAGTGTCAAAAAGAGTCTATATGAGTTGTCCTATTTCTTTGTCTCATAAAGTCACTTTGGTTTATTTGGTAGAAGTAGACATGCTTGATTTTGGTGTAATTTTGGGCATGGATTGGTTGCATGCATGTATTTTATTGTTAGGGTTATCGATGTTGATTCCAAGGTCCCTTCTTTAGAGTCGGTCCCCGTGGTGAGTGAGTTTCCAGAAGTTTTTCCCGATGCTTTGCCCAGCATTCCTCCCGAACGGGATATAGACTTTGGCATTGATATTTTTCCAGATACACAACCCATATCCATCCCTCCCTATAGAATGGCTCTGGCCGAATTGAAAGAGTTGAAGGAACAACTCAAGGACTTGTTAGACAAGGGTTTTATTCAACCAAGCGTATCTCCATGGGGTGCTCCGGTATTATTTGTGAAGATGAAAGATGGGTCCCTTAGGATGTGTATTGATTACTGCCAATTGAACTAGGTCACTATAAAGAATAAGTATCCTCTTCCTAGGATTGATGATTTGTTTGATCAACTCCACGGGGCTAACTATTTCTCCAAAATAGATCTTCATTCGGATTATCATCAACTAAGGTTAAGAGGAGTTGACACTCCTAAGACGGCCTTTAGGACCCGCTAAGGTCACTTTGATTTTTTTTGTTATGTCATTTGGGTTGACCAATGCCATAGCGGCATTCATGGACCTTATGAATAGGGTATTTAGACAATATCTTTATTCATTTGTGATCATTTTTATTGATGCTATTTTGATCTATTCGAGAAGTGAGGGTGAACATCTGGATCATTTGAGGATTGTATTGCAAGTCCTTAAAGATCACCAATTGTATGCAATGTTTAGTAACTGTGAGTTTTGGCTAAGGTTGGTTGCCTTCCTTGGTCATATTATGTCGGGCATGGGTATTGAGGTAGATCCTAAGAATACGGATGTGGTCAAGGGTTGGCCTAGACCTCTAAGTCCTATCGATATTAGATGATTTTTGGGTTTGGCCGGTTATTATAGGAGGTTTGTTGAGGGTTTTTCCTCCATTGCTTCTCCATTGACGGCTTTAACTCAAAAGAAAGATAAATTTGTATGGTCGGAGGCTTGTGGGAAAAGCTTCTAAGAATTGAAAGATAGACTTACCTCCGCTCCGGTGTTAACCTTACAAAATGGTACCGATGGGTTTGTGGTATATTGTGACGCTTCTCGAGTGGGTTTGGGATCTGACCTTATGCGACATGGTAAAGTCATTGCCTATGCTTCGAGGCAACTCAAGGTACATGAAAAGAATTATCCGACATATGATCTCGAATTAGTGGTGGTGGTGTTTGTTTTGAAAATATGGAGGCACTACCTATATGGGGTCCAAGTAGATATTTTCACCGATCACAAGAGTCTTCAATATGTGTTTACCTAAAGAGACTTGAATCTACCACAAAGAAGGTGATTAGAAATTTTAAAGGATTATGAGATGAGGGTCCTTTAGAACCCCGGCAAAGCTAATGTAGTTGCGAATGCCCTAAGTAGATTTCCCAAGGGTAGTGTGGCTCATGTAGAAGATGAGAAGAAGGAATTGGTTCGTGATATGCATAGGTTGGCCCGGTTAGGTGTCCAACAAGTGGATTCCACCAAGGGTGGGGTCATGTCCATCATAGTTATGAATCGTCCTTTGTGGTTGATGTGAATTCTAAACAACACCTTGATCCCATATTATTGGAGTTAAAAGAATAGGTAGTCAACAAGTCTATTGAGGCTTTCTCCCAAGGAGGAGATGGGATGCTTAGGTACCAAGGTAAATTATGTGTTCCGAATGTTGATGGCTTAAGAGATCAAATTTTAGAAGAGGCTCATGGTTCGTGGTATTCTATTCATCTAGGAGCCACCAAGATGTACCGTGATCTACGAGAAGTCTATTGGTGGAATGGTATGAAGAAGGATATAGCATGTTTCGTGGCCAAATATCCGAATTGCCAACAAGTTAAAGTCGAACACCAAAAACTGAGAGGTTTGTCCCAATATATAGATTTTCCCACTTGGAAGTGGGAGGATGTGAATATGGACTTTTTTGTGGGTTTGCCTCGTACTCGAAGGCAACATGATTCTATTTGGGTCATTGTTGATAGGATGACAAAGTCATCCCACTTTATTCCCGTCAAGACTTCATTTTCGGCGGAAGACTATGCCAAGTTATACATCAATGAGATAGTGAAGTTACATAGGGTTCCCTTATCTATCATTTCGGATTGGGGTACTCAATTTACTTCACATTTTTGGAAGGCTTTTCAAAAAGGGCTTGGTACCAATGTTAAGCTTAGTACCGGTTTCCACCCTCAAACGGATGGTCAAGCGAAACGCACCATTCAAACCTTAGAGGACATCTTGAGGGCATGTGTGACAAATTTCAAGGATAGTTGGGATGACCATCTCCCATTGATTGAGTTTGCCTACAACAATAGTTACCACTCAAGCATTGCCATGGCTTCATTTGAAACAGTATATTGTAGGAGGTGTAGATCTCTGGTTGGTTGGTTGAAGTAGGTGAATTTTCTTTAATTGTCCCCGAACTAGTTATGAGGCCATTGAAAAAGTTCGACTCATTAGAGAGAAGTTGAAGACGGACCATAGTCGGCAAAAGTCATACACCGATGTTAGAAGGAGGAACCTAGAATTTAAAGTTGGTGAATGGGTCTATTTAAAAATCTCACCCATGAAGGGTGTGATGAGGTTTTGCAAAAGGGGAAACTTAGTCCCCGGTTTGTGGGCCCTTATCAAATTTTGAACCGTAGTGGGAAAGTTGCCTATGAATTAGACTTGCCAAATGAATTGGCTCCGGTTCACCCGGTGTTTTAAAATTGGTGTAAAAGAGCCAATTTTTGTCATGGGCGTTTTCAATTGTTTACTTATGGTTGATTATGGTTGGTTATGATGAATTGTGGTTGTATTAATGGAGTATTGATGTTTTATGATGAAAATCTCCCTTGGACCCATGATTTCCCCTTCTTCCTAAATTGTGAACTATGTATGGATTGATTGATGATGGGAGCTTGACAATTGATTAAGTTATTGAATCATGATATCCCTCTACCTAGTGTGTTAATTCTAGAAGTTAGGGTTGATCTTGATTCATAGCCTTGAAGGGAGACTTGTTATGGTTTACACATGTTGATGAAGATTTTATATGAACTTGTGATTCACTTAGATAGTGATGACCTTATGACTATTGTGTAATTGTTGTATTGATGATAGATCCTTCTTCCCTATACCTTTACACTTGATTATGTATGGATTTTGTATGTATGTTTATGATAAGCTTGTTGTGTTGATTGAAAGGACATTCTCATGAACACACTAAGAATATGATGTGAAAGGTTTACTCACATGTTCGTAATTCTAAGGCTGAAAGAACATCCTCACCAAATAAATCTATGAGCTATTATGATGTATGTTGCTTTGAGTGCCTAGCACATTCTCTCATGAACATGAACTTAAGTAAAGACATAATATGACTTTTAAAGGGAATTATGCTTAGCACCGAGTGCATATGAAAGTGAGAAGGAGGCTTTTACGTTAGAAAGTCCGGCTTCCCAATGTAAGTTGTCTCATGAGATGTAAACCTTCTATGCTAGTAGTCCTGGTTTGTAGAAGCAATCTCCTTATCCCATAACTATGTTCCCACATAGGTATTTACCTAGTGGATCCACCTAAAAGCTAAAATGTACGTTCTACCTTAGGCAACTAGGACACCTCTTTTCGGTGTGGGGGTAGAGCACCGGATTCCATGTAGCTCACATGGTCTATATCAGTTAATTCTATCTTCCCTATATGATATGAATATGAACTCTGATAAGAACATGGACTTTAATTGTGACTTCTTAAGAGGTACTACTTAGTATGAGTGGGTGTATAGGACTCACTTTTGTATTGCACAAGTAGACTTTAAGAGGGGTTTTGGTGAGGTTCCCTTATGTTATGAAGACTTATGAATTATGTATGTAAGATATGTATAGATGTTAAGGTTGACTTTACTTTTCACAAGTTATGAAAATGAATAACTTCTTACTTAAGTATATTGGTTATGGATGATATATGTATGTTGTTGGTGGCCTAAATGTGATACTTAGCATTTGGTAGCGTTATGGGATCTTACCTTTGCATTGCGCTTGTATGTCTTTTGGTTGCTTATATGTTGGTTTGACTTATGTTTCTTCATAAATGTGCATAATGGCTTTTAAACTTGATAAAGTCATGATTTTAGCTTAATTTCCCTTTTATGCATGTTTTAAGGATTTTTGTGCATGGCTTCCATACTTAGTACATTATTTGTGCTAACCCATATTTTCTACATTTACTATGAGTGTAGGTTCCGGTCGTTGAGACACACTTCTTATTTCAAGTGAAGCTTGGGTTGACTATTCCCTAAGCTTGGTGAGTCCCCAACATTCAAGGACAAGACATTATCTATTTTAGCTTCTATTGTAGTTTCTATGTTTGAGACTTTATTAATGTAAAGGGAATTTGACCCTATTTCTATTCTCTATTGTACTATATGGTAATTTAGACAAGGTCAACACTCTTATTTTCGTTTATGAAAAAGAAGTTGACTTCGATTGTAAAAGTTTTATATTTTCCGCATCATTTCTATGACTTTATGTGTATGATTATGCTAAGGGCTTGTATGAGACCCCTTTGGGGTCAAGTATGCCATGTTCCGTCTATGGGGTACCCTTGGGTTGTGACACTCTCAGAACCCTTTTCAGTCTCTACTCTAGTCGGTGACCCAGTTATAGCAAGATTGGTATACACAAATTTCCATGTCATAGTCTCTCAGACAGTCACCTTAACACATCTTGTAGAGTTAAAAATAGTAGACATTGATGTCATTCTAGGCATGGATTGGTTACATTCATGTTATACCTCTGGCGATTGTAGAACTAGGATTGTTCGTTTTCAATTTCCAGACGAAACAATCTTAGAATGGAAGGGTAGTAGCTTAGCACCTATGGGTCGATTCATTTCTTACCTTAAGGCCAAAAAGATGATCTCTAAGGGTTATCTCTATCATCTAGTTTTGGTTAAGGATTAAAGCTCTGAAACCACAACTCTTGAGTCAGTTCCAGTAGTTAATGAGTTCCTAGTAGTATTTTCAGAAGATCTTCTCGGAGTTCCTTCCGAAAGGGAAATTGACTTTGGAATTGATCTCCTTCCACATACCAACCTATTTATATTCATCCTTACATAATGGATCCAGTTGAGCTTAAGGAATTGAAAGAGCAGTTAAAAGACCTTCTAGATAAAGTCTTCATCAGACCTGGTATTTACCCATGGGATGCACTAGTGTTGTTTGTAAAGAATAAAGATGGTTATCTTAGAATGTGCATTGACTATAGGGAGTTGAACAAGGTCACAATAAAGAATAAGTACCATATCCCCTGTAACACCCCATATCTGAAACAGACCAAAAATACAGATTTTGAGAAGTTGCAGGTGCAACTTACGGTCACCATCCACGGACCGTAGATCAGACCACGGTCCGTGCTGGTGGTCCGTGGTTTACCACTGCAGCCCCTCC
>JAJOOS010042363.1:0-14818 GCA_029582725.1 Solanum chiquidenum | reverse complement strand
CCTTTGCTTATTACCACAACAGATTCCCAGATAGGAAATGGTTCAAATGCAAAAAGAAGAAAAGAGGAATGGAGAAAGGAGAATTGAAAGCCACCAGAAAATAGCAATTATGAAATAACTGGAAATTGCACGAGTACTTCGAGATGAACAAAGATGAGGAGAGACTCTTGAATTCTATTGCCCAGGCAAAGGAAGAACAAAGATGAGAAGAGGTGCATGAAGGTCACATGTAACAATGTGGTGACAATAAAATTGAGGTATAGCAATATTGAGAATAGAGCAATTAATGGCAATGACTAAACTATCCTCTAGAAATTGGAATTTGACGGAAAACTAACATGTTGATACTAGTAGTGTAGCTCATGCTTTAGCTAGGTGAAATTTATGTATTAATATAAAGAAGCTAATGAACTTTTGGACTATATGCTCTGCATACTGAATGATCAGATTCGTTAAAAGAAAGTATACACTTTAAGTAAGATTAGATATTTCATTGAAAATATGGATGAAAAGGCTTATTTAGTTTTTACAAATAGTGCGGAACAATCACATTATAAGCATACTTCCTTATGTTTTTGGTAAAATAGTATTTTGAACCGTGGCATTGAGGTATTCAATATATAATGTTCTTTCAACAATGAAAAAATGTCCAAGGATGTCAGATAGTGATTTATTTCTTTTGAGGGTGATTTTTCATGTGATGATCATGGTTACCTATTTGTGCTAATTAGTTATTGACTACATCCCTTTAAGTTTATTATGTGTTGGGTGCATTTGAATCCGATTGTGCTAAAGAAAATTTGGTACAAACCTCTTTTGTGTTAATTGGAAACAACTCCTTCCACAGCATTTCACCTTTTGTGAGTACAATTACTGTTAAGAAAGAAGCTAGACTTTTTGTTGTTGCTGCATTTTCTATGTTTGAGTTAGACAGATGGGTAGTTTATTTATACTACATCTCCTTATATGCAGTGTTTGCTGTTGTATGCTTACTATGCTCCATCTAACATATGATCTCATTGCCCTTTTGTTCCTTTGTTGTAGTGGTGTGAGTAAATAGTCAAGAGTGAAAGAAGCAAAGAAACTATACTGAAGGGGATATATCTCGCTAGCACACATCAATCACATTAAATTTGATATTTGTGATTGTACAATTGATAATATTTATGTGTCTACTACTATTTCATTGATCTCTCAATAAAATGTAAGATATGCATGCTCCAATTTCTTGGATATGAAAGAAAAAAGACACTAGAATGCATAAAAATTAGGCATGTGCTCTGCACGAACAATCTCATCTAGTATATATATATATAAATATATAATGCCTAATCACTTAATTAGTAACAATATTACGTAACAAACTAGCTAACTGCCTAACTAACTATTGCTAATTCCAACTGATTTGCAGATACAATAATTAAGTATGAGAAGTAGGGGCAAAGCCAGTAGCCCGCACATGAATTAGGTTGAAATAAATAGATTTTATTCAAATAATAATGTATTTATATTAATAAATATAGTATTAAATATATATATATAAATATTAAATTTAAATTTTAAATTATTATCCGTTAAAATCATAAAATTTAAAATCAGTAAATGTAGGACACCTAGCTTGGCTAACAAAAAATATTATTGAAGTTTTTATATATTGAAACTTCAAAGTAGGTGCTTGATATTCCCGTTAAGGTAGTTTGACAAATGGTCTTTGCTGACTAGTCAGTTGTCAAAAAATTTCCTCCATACAAATTAGTAAATGTAGGACACTGGATTACTGAATTATTATTGTGTTTTCTTTAAAAATAATAATATTATGTTATGTATTGTATTGTTTTCCTATATATAAATTAGGAGTGGCAAAATCAAGTTCAATCCGTTCAACTCGATCCAACCCATTTAGGTATGGGTTGGTTATTGATCCGCTCATTTGTTAGTTCAACCTATCTCAACCCAATCCATTTTAACCCATTAAAAATTGGATTGATATGTAACCCAAATTGATTTTTGAGAAATCTTGTCAAAATATTATTAAAAACTTATTCTTGAATTTATATGTTATATATAGTTATAATAAAGAAAAATAATTTTATTAGGTACTAAAGCTTATAAATAACAAATAAAGTTATTAAAACTTAATAAAAATTGAGCGGATCTGGTTATGACCCGTAACTAATTTGTTACCTAACCTGTTTTGACCCAATCCATTTTGGCCCAAATAAATTTGGGTTGGGTTGGGTCTTAATCCATTTTGACCCGCTCAAATTTAACACAACTCGCCCTATGGCCACCCCTGATAAAACTACTATTATGTTATGTATTGTATTTTTAAATTAAAATTTCATCTTATCATTTAAATTTTGTGTATTCTCATAGTGAAAACTAATAATACTTTTAACTTATATATTTAAAATGACTAAAAAAATTGAAATATTATTAATTCGGAATGAAAGTAGTATATATTAAATAATATATTTTATATAATATTATATACATTAAAAAATTACAAATACTAGAGATTAAATTAATGGTCTTATATGATTTATAATATGTTAATTATAAATATTATGTAATATAAATAATAATAAAATAATAAAAAGTGAAATAAAAAGTGTCACGCCTCGAGGCTACCTCCTTGACGTAAACACGGGACCTAGGATCACGAGTGACCCCAAGCTAACCCTGAGTTGGCATATCATAAGCATACTTAAACAACTGAACAAAATATACTATGCAGAATCTTAAAACATGAGATAAACTGAAATGACGGGGAATACCCAATCTAAGTCTGAATATATAAAATACTATGAGTTCAATAACAACTGAAAGATAAAACTCAAATCTAAAGCTGAATCTAATACTATGTCTGAATAAAAGTCTCTAACTGACTAGAGATGCTAGGAGATGCCCCCAGCTAACCCTAGCAAAACTGAAACTGAAAGGAAAGACTGAATAATAAAGAAACATGTCTATCGTCCTCGGAGAATGAGGACTCACCACTGATAATGCTGAATATGGATCGAGAACCGATCTACACGTGATATGAATGCTGATGACCTGAACCTACATCACAAAAAGATGTAGCGCAGAGTATGCGTCAATACTTGAAAGGTACTGAGCATGCAGGATAAGATAATACTGAACAAACATATAACTGAACAAAACATACAGAGCAATGATATAATCTGAACATGATAAAGATATTGAGATATACTGAATATGAACTAAAATGAATGCAATGACCAAGTACATAACATGCTGAAACTGAATACTGAAAATGTAGTCAATACACTAGAATCTGACTGTGGGAGCTACTATTTACCGACATAAAACCACGTGAGCTAAACGTGGAGTGCGATGTATACACCCCATTGAGAGGACCCAATATACCTTGTTAGGGGTATAGAGGCATGACTGACGTGATCACTAAAATGATGCCCAATAGAGGGGACTTATAAACCTACGGGGGCATGTAGTTCTGGGACTATGAGGGTGACTGACCTTAGTCCAACTCGGTGTTAAGCCTACTCCCAACTGGAAATGTATACAATACAACATAACTGAAATACACTGGATAACTCAATATTCTGACATGCTAACTGAAAATGCAACATTAAGTACTAATAATGAAACGTTTGAAAATTGAAGCATGTATATCTGTTTATATGTCCTAGCTAGTGTAATTCATGAACTAAACGAATCTACACTACTAAGATTTTGAGTTTCATGCAAGAAACTAAGCAACATTGTTACGAAAAAATGATAATCTGGTTTGGAATACTCTAACAGCTAAATCACAACAATTATCTGAAGTTCTATAAACCCTAGGTCTAAGCAATATTTAGTGAATCAAGGTTCTGACTGAAATCTATGGACCTAGTGGATGAAAGGAATCCACTAGTAAAATCCCACATACTTGGTGCGTTATTCACAGAGAAATCTCTCGATTTTGGGGCTGGAACCGGAGAAACCTTGTTGCGTGTTCTTGAGAAAGCTATCGCTTGATTTTCCCTTTTTGCTCAAAGTCTAATTAATTTTTTTGGTGAATGAATCGCTTAGGGTAAGTTCTGACTAAGTTACTAGGCTCTAACTAACCAAAACTACGTAGTTTAAGTGTCCAATGCATAGTTTATGGGTTCCACGAGCCTCCCTACAGCCCGTGTGGTGGTCCACGACCTGTGAAGGGTCCCATGGTCCACTATTTCTGGGCTGGGTGTGAACCATAGACAGGTCGACGGACCGTGGTTCCATTCTCGATTCGTGAACCCTGTCGTGGTTCACCATTTTTTTCTAGTGTTCTGGTCTGATAAGTTCTGAGGTGTTACAAAGAGTATGAATAATAGTTCTCCAAATTTGGAGA
Organism: Solanum chiquidenum; assembly: GCA_029582725.1. Taxonomy (NCBI): domain Eukaryota; kingdom Viridiplantae; phylum Streptophyta; class Magnoliopsida; order Solanales; family Solanaceae; genus Solanum; species Solanum chiquidenum. The sequence goes on along the minus strand of JAJOOS010042363.1, from coordinate 10,458 downwards.
ACTACTATTCACCTCTGTATAAATAGAGAATAAAAAGTGAATTAGAGAGAGGTTGGAGAACTCATTCTTTATTTTACTCTCCAAATATAGTAAATAAAAACTAAATTAGAGGAAATGAATTAGAGAGCGGTAGGAGAACTCATTCTCTATTTTACTCTCCATATATAGAAAATAAAGACTAAAATAGAGGTGAGCTGGATATGATCTAAGAAATTACTAAATTTCATTATGTTATTTGTTAAATTAGGTCTTAGACCTAACTCACACTCCAAAAGTTAGCTAAAAGGGAAGAGGATTGTCCAAGCCTTATAAGGAGTCTACCCAATTCATTAACCACCAATGTGAGACTTTTGTCATTCTTTGATACCCCACTTCACGCCCAGTGCTTAACATCTGGTGCAAAGACAATTTTAATTTTTTTTGGGCCCCCAACATTGGATGAGATGGGCTCTGCTCTGATACCATGTTAAATTAGGTCTTAAACCTAACTAACACCCCAAAAGCTAGCTTAAAGGGAAGATGATTGCTCAAGCCTTATATGAGATCCACACATTTCATTAACCACCAATGTAAGACTTTTATCATTCTTTAATAGTTACTGACTTGAGATATCGATATAAAACCCATAACCTTCAAATCTTGAGTATACGTAAGAGGTTCACTTATTATCTTACCTATATATATGCTCTATTGTAGAAGTTGTATTCAGTAAAAAATAGAGCAGTACTTAACCATGACCTAATTTCTTGACAATATCTTTCTTCTCCTATTTCTCCACACTTGGTTCACCCTCAAAATCAGATAATATGACAGATATTGAAGCACTCTTTGCCATCAAGAATGAAATACTCGATCCCTTTGATTCTTTGATTACATGGAATGAGTCTGTTCCTTTATGTCAATGGCGTGGTGTGGTATGTGAAACGTGAAATCAACGAGTCATTGAACTAAACCTTCTTGACCATAAGCTCGCCGGTGTGTTATCCCCTTTTGTTGGAAATTTGAGCTTCCTCATACGACTAGACATCGGAAACAATACCATTTCTGGAAATATCCCTCCTGAACTAGGCCGTTTGACAAGATTACGCCATCTATATTTGCAAAACAATTCATTACATGGTGAAATTCTTGTCAATCTATCATCTTGTAGTAACCTCGTTGAGTTATGGGCGTACAAGAACAATCTTGTAGGTGTGCTTCCGAAGGAGCTTGGATTTCTTCCCAAACTCAAATATTTCGATTTCAGTTACAATGAGCTCATTGGTGAAATCCCGAAATCTTATGGTAACTTTTCAAGTCTATTGGAAATGTACCTCTTGGATAATGATCTCAAGGGTAAAATCCCCTATGAGTTTGGGAAACTAAAATGTTTGGAAATATTTGATGCAGACTTTAATAGGTTATCTGGAAGAATTCCGAGCACACTATTTAATCTTACCTCCTTGAAAGTCATTGATGTATCAGTTAACCAACTCGAACGTACTCTGCCTCGGGATTAAGGGATCAACCTTCCTAACCTGGAGTGTCTCATCATTAGTGAGAACAATTCAGTGGATCGCTTCCTTATTCACTTTTCAACCTCTCAGGACTCACGTACCTTCTTGTTGGCAAAAGTAACTTAGGAGGACGTGTTCCTAGGTTTGATAAGTTGCATAATTTGTATATTTTAAGCATGGAGAATAATCAGTTTGGGAGTGACAAATCTGATAATGACTTGACCCTCAGGTCCTCCTTAACAAATGCAACTAAACTGAATTGGCTGTATTTGCAAAACAACGCGTTTGGAGGGACAATTCATGAGTTTTCCAGGAACCTCTCGAGTAATCTGGTATATGTAGACTTGTCAAACAATCGGCTTACAGGGCAGATCCCGATAGAGATTGGGAAATTCGCCAACTTGGAAGAGCTTAGGCTGATCAGAGATCAACTCACATGTATCATCCCTCCGGCTATTGCGAAGCTTTATAAGCTACGATACTTATATCTGTCCCAAATCAAAGTCTCAGGTAGTATACCCTCTTCCATTGCAAATCTGAGCCTTCTAACAGAGTTAAACCTTGATCATAACAATCTTAGAGGTAGAATACCTTTAAGTGTTGGAAAATGTCAAAATTTGTTGTATCTTAACCTGAACCAAAACAATTTAGTCGGTTCGATACCTAAAGAAATTTGTCTCATTTCTTCCTTAGTTGTTCTAAACCTTTCTAGTAACAACTTGACTAGCGTCCTTCCCAAAGAAATCGGTAGCCTGAAAAATCTCTTATCATTCGATGTGTCTTAGAATAATCTCACTGGTGAAATTCCTAGTACACTTGGGAGTTGTGTGGCTATTGTTAATTTAACAATGAAAATGAATTTATTTCGCGGGATCATTGCTTCTTCTTTCAAAGAAGATAAACTTTAAGCCTGTTGTTTCAGTAACATTGTGAATTTTGGGGCTAGTTGTTATGGTTTGTGCTTTTTTCTTCAATCGATTCCGAAGGTCCAAAAGAACATTTCCTTCACTAGATAACAATCTAAGCCAACTCATAGCTATGTCCTATCAAAGTATTCTCAAAGTTACTTACGGGTTTTCTACGAGCAACTTGATCGGTGTTGGGAGTTATGGATATGTTTATAAGGGAATTTTAGAAACAGATGGTAGGCATGTTGCTATAAAAGTATTGAATCTTTTACAATATGGAGCTATCAAAAGTTTCATAGCAGAATGTGAGGCCTTGAGAAATGTTAGACATCGGAGTTTAGTTAAGCTACTTACTGCATGTTCTGGTGTTGATTATCATGGCTACGAATTCAAGGCATTAGTTTACGAGTTTATGGCCAACGGAAGTTTGGTGGATTGGTTGCATCCAGATAATTCAAGACCAAATGTTCAACCAAGAAGGTTGGGATTTCTACAAAGGATGAATATTGCTATTGATGTTGGTAGTGCAATTCATTACCTTCATAATGATTGTTTAATATCAATAGTTCTCTCAAACCAAGCAATATTCTCCTTGACAATGTATTGGTTGCCCATGTTGGGGATTTTGGATTGGCAAGATTCCTACATCTTACTGATGAAACCACTTGTAGAATTCAGACAAGCTCTTCAAAGTTTAAAGGATCTATTGGCTACATAGCTCCAGGTAAATTTCACAATTACAAATGCCTCTAAATACTTGAGAGACTCTAGATGCAATGCCATTAACTCACTTGCCACAATATTTTTTTTGCAGCAATAAATATTGTCGTTGCCGCTAAATGTTTGTTGTAGTGTCTGACTCTTTGCAAATGTCAATTGGTGTGTGTTGAATCCTCTAAAAGTAGTTTATTTTTATGACATATTTTCATTGCATAGTATGGTATGGGGAAGCGAGCCATCAACGCAAGGTGATGTGTATAGTTTTGGTATAGTCTTACTTGAAATGTTAACTGGGAAAAGGCAAACAAATGATATGTTTGGCGGCGATTTAAGCCTTCATGATTTTGTTAGGAATGCATGCCTGATGGAGCACTTGAGATAGTAGATCCAGTTCTTAATTTGGAAGAGGAAGAAATAAGCAGAGAGAGGTCTCAAATTCCAAGATTCATGAGAAGAAAAAAAATGGTGGAGGGTATAATCTCCTTATTTGGAGTGGAAATTGTTTGTTCAATGGATGATTCAAGTAAAAGAAAAAACATGAAGGAGGTGGTTAGAGAGTTGTGTTCTATAAGAGATTCTCTTGTTGGTTGTACAATATGAAACACTTTTCTTTTCTTCCATAAAAGAACGATAATTATTATTATTGACTTTTGTCATGGTTCTTTGTAACTTGAATCCACTTAAACAAAATTCTAGGTTCGCCACTGAGTATATGATATACTAGATTGATATCGTTGAAGGATTGAAACAGTCCTTCATGATATCATGTCAGTATATGGATATACGGTAATGGTATCATGGAAAACTGAGGAGTGTCTCATTGAGATATTGAAGTATTTCATTTCATTATTGTTTCGTTCTCAAAATCAATCTAACTCACATGTCCTTAAAACACATTAATAAATCCATTTGTACCATTTTTCAGATAAACATATACCTTACATTTTATCATGTCATCACCAATATGAGCATAAGCGGGATTTCAAAAAGGATAAATTTCCATTATTACTTAAAGCATAAACATTATTTCAGAAAATGTAGTACATATATATTTTTTTTCTTATACTAGTTTAGCTACTACTATCACTATAATAATAAAATATTAATCAACTGATACAGGTTGCATGTTCTGTGCCTCTTTCTTGAGATCTTCATACAGAACAGATGACAAGTACCTCTCTCCAAAACTTGGATGTATTGTCTGAAATTCCAAAACCAAAAAATTCAACACAACTAATTAACATAAGAAAATTAAGAGTCAACTAACATATACTCATACCACTATGTGTTTTCCTTTGTTTTCTGGTCTGTTGGCGAGTCTAAGCGCGGCTACTGTATTTGCTCCTGATGATATACTAACCTATACAACATAATGTTTGTTGTATGATTAAAAATAAGTTGGAGTCGGATATATGAATATTTACTGAACAATATTTCGTTTTATCTAAGCTCATCTACTTGTACTATTCATATAATGCCATTTTAATAATGGAAAATAGATCTAAGATGACAGAGTGAAATCTCTGAAATTCCATCTATTTAAATTTTTTACCATAAGGCCTTCCTTCAATGCCAACTCCCTAGCCATGTTTACCGATTCTTCACTCGAAACCTGCAACAGAACAAACATAATTCATGCATTAATTGTCAAAAATGACTAATCGTAGCAAAAAAAAGACTAATTGTAATGAGAATATTGGATTCAGTTGAACCTAGAGATAGTCCATGCCATACGCCTTTGGTTGTAGTTCTATTTAAACAAAACTCTGCAATCACATAATTCTTGTGCTATGCAAGAAACAAGCTTCAATAGTTTAGTGGTAGAAATGTATACTACCACCCTAAAGATAGGGGTTCGATCCCTGGATGATGCATTTTATAATTGTGAAATTTAAAAAAACAACATCCGGAGGTCAATATATTCGTGTGTTCTGCAAGAGAAATGAAATTAAGAACTCAGTATAACATCAGAACTTCTTCCATTACATCCAGTCAAGGATATCCGGCTTGAATCCAACCCCATTGCCAGTTATTTCAGGAGGACTTGTATACAATATCAACGTTTAGAAATCTATGTAGAACAAATTCTACTCATATGCCACAACAAATGAAAAAAAGAAAGAGACATGTTATTTGCGAAGATTTTTAAGTTCTATAGTAATGATAGAAAGTAAAGCTAATTACTTGGTTTTCCACCATTCAATACATTGCTTTCAGCTGGCTCAATTCCATATATTTAGTAGGACAGGAGAAAATATGTAAGAGCGATGATGTCATGTTGTATACACATTAAGCTCGCAATCACAGAATAAATTGATTGGTAGGAAAATACCTTGACATTCTGATTTTTCGATTTCAGATACTGTCCAACACCAGAGACTGTGCCTCCACTTCCTATTCCCATGACAAAGATGTCAACATTACCTTGAGTATCTTCCCAAATTTCAGGGCCAGTAGTCTCAAAATGAACCTGTGTCCAATGTCAATGTTGAATATTTGTTTTCGATGTAATGGAAAAGAATTAAAAATGCCCCCTCCACTTTATGAAACACCTTAATTGTAATCTTCGTTGTACTTTCAGGTCATTCATAGTGGGACCAACCCTTGTCGAAGGGAGTCAATTGACACTCAATCATTGAAAAATTACTCTACGTAGGTAAGTCAAATCTTTTTTTTAATGTATTTATATACTAATGTTGAATACCTTTGGCTTCCTCATGTATTTACTTATTTAAATTCTTAAATCTCCTTGGTGAAAAATAATCCTGGCTCCACCATCGCATTAATCATCTCTTACTTGCCCTTGACTCAGAAGGAGTTTCCTGTAGACGCTAACCAAAGTGTAAGAGTAGAGAGCATGCATTTGAGCCTGATCTCTAAAATAGTGAAATCCACGTTGGAGCTCCTTCGAGGTCTAGGACAACTGCGAGATAATTTGCTAACGACAAAGATAAGACACTTGGCCTAACTCAACCCCAAAATCTACTTTATGAAGGTAGGATTGTTCAAGTCCATATAAGCAGACCATCAATTCATTCTCCAAAGACTCTAACCCCCCCCCCCCCCACCCCCCACGCTCAGGCCCAACTAGAGTGTAGATCGTGAGCCCAAACTGGGAATGAACCTTATTCTAATACCATGAAAAACATGACACTTGAACCTAACTCAGACCCAAAAACTAGCTTATGAAGGACCAGTTCGTTCCCTAACCAATGTGGGAGTCTAACCTACTCTAAAAATATGAAATAATAATAGAAGAAAAACATATCATAAAATACAATATAATGATAAACTTGTACATTTTGCTATAATGGAAAGTCTAGTGATAGATGAGGGGATGGGGGAGGGAGCAAAATGACGATGTAAAATTACTTACTTGAGTATTGGCTGGATGGGAGAATTGTTGAAGCATATAAGCATTAGGTGTAGATTCCAAACGATCATAAGCTTTCTTAATAGTTCCTCCCATTCCTTTAGTTGGATCAGTGATCACTAAATCAGCTCCAAATACTCTCATGGTTACCCTCCTCTCCAAGCTTGTGTAGGATGGCATTGTCAAAATCATTTTGTAGCCTTTCATGGAAGCCATAAATTCCATACTTATTCCCATTTTCCCTGACATTGGCTCGATTAGTGTTGTCTGCATATCATCCATAAAATATATAAGACATGCACAAAATCTATGCAACTGGTATCTCGTTCATATTATCTGTCTTTAAGATTTTCGTACACCTCTTGAGAAAGAGCCATGTTTACTTACTTTTCCAGGGGTGATTAATCCTTTCTTTTCTGCATCATTGATCATAGCAAATGCTGGTCTGGTGGAAAAGGAAAAACTTTTTTTCAAATTTCGAAATGAAACATGTCCAAACGTCCACTTCATATTTAGAAAAAAAATCACAAGAAGTAAAAATGAAAGAAAGTAAATTCCCAAATAATTTACCTATCTTTGATACTAGAAGCATTTCTTGTTTAACACAACAACAATATAAGCACCACATCCTTCACTCACTTTGTTAAGATACACCAATGGTGTTTTCCCAGTGAGCTGAATTGTGGAAATATTACAAATCAATATCATATAATTTGCATAATCAGGTCATATATATATAATGTAATTATAGATATATAGATCTTCATCACAATCATTAATTGTTATATAATAAAATTTGAACTATGTTAAAGTGTATTTTTATAATGTTGTGCATATAACTTAGAAGGTAAAGTTGTTCTCATGTGATCAGGAGGTCATTGATTTGAGTCGTAAAAACAATCTCTTGTAAAAATGAAGGGTAAGACTTTGTACCATAGACCCTTGTAATCCATCCATCACAACAAATAAATGAATGTGCTCTCTCATTTTCCACTTAACTTTGAACGAAATAGAACATTAAATTAGCGTAATGATGATTAAGGTTCTTGATCCGATATATTTATCCAAAAGATATTAAGAGTGATGAAAATACCTTCATTTTTTTAAAAGAAAATGCATTAATACGGTTTATAAAATCTTAACTCATCAATAATGTTATCTTGAACGTGATAGCATTATCTAAATTTGGGTTACGAAGAATGCCCTTGTTAATTAATCACCTAAAAAAGGCATTTCAATTAATTAAGATAAAATAGTCAAAGTGAAACGTCTAAATAATTAGTTAAGCACTAATATTGCTAGTATATAGTATAATAATATATATAAATTTTATAGGTAACTAAATACCTTGGTACATTATTTGTATTTCAATATTTTTTTAATAAATACCAAAGTACCACGTAACGAATATCAGCTTTTTAAAAATGCATACCATATACTATTATACTCAAATCAGAGTATTAATTTCTACCATACCATGCCTATCCTAAGCATAGGTAGTGCGGTGGAATAATTTGAATCTTTTCACCCTTAACTAGAGTGTTGCCTCCAAAATAAATCTTACGGCGAATTCAAATTTAATAGAGCTCCCTACAAAACACCGAATGAAACCCCCCAAAAAAATAAAAATTGACTTTTTCTTCCTTCCTTCGATTAAAGTGAACTGACTACTTTCGTACTACCCCATTTTTATTACATGTGATACAGTTTGATGGTACATGAAACTTTAAAATAAAATAATTTTTTTCTAAAATTTATTATTGGTATAAATTTAAAAAGTTAAATTATTTTTAAAAATAAATTAATAAAAATAAAACATATTAATTGAAGGAAAAATTACGCGGTTAAGCAAAATTATACTACTTAATTACTCATCATAGCTATAGTTTGCTATAATTACCACTAGCGACTAACAGTAACCATTAATTACTTGGGCTGACTTCGAGTTTGTATAATTATTCACGTTTGTATATGTATAATTCGCCACATTAGTATAATTCGCAACTAACAATTCTTTCTTTGATTTGTATTTGTATACGATGGTTTGTATTTGTATATAACGATGATTTCCTTTGATTTTTTCAGTTTTGTCATCATATACATTCAAAATTAAATGAAAGGTGTCAATTAAGTTTGAGTTTTGTTTTTGGTGACACTTTGACCAAGAAGTGGTCAAATTCACTTTAAAAAGTAATTAAGTAAATCTGGGACCAAATTAATATTTTCAAAACTTTCTAATCTTTTATAAAATACAAAAAAACACTTCATTTTTCAACTTTTATAATTCTATCCAAACCATTTAAAAAAAAGTAAAAGAAAATATAATTTTCTCTTCTTCTTCTTCTTCTCCCAACGTTCTCTCTCTTCATCTTCTTCCTTAGAAAATTCAAAAATCCGACTATCAAAATAAATATTTTCCCCATTATCTTATCTTCTTCCTCATCTCTGGCCGTGACTCTCTCCTCTTTCTGAACTGAAGTTCGTGTTCGACTTAAAATGGGTAAGTCATTTTTTTGAAAGATTCTATAATTTTCGAACAATACAAAGTTTTCTTCTTGGGTTAATGAACAATAAATCATTCTATAAATGTGAAAATTGAATAATGGTGTAATGGTACCTATTATTTATTGTTTTTGAAAGAAAATATAAAACCCCAAAAAAGCCCTAATTTTGAGGAAATGTATATGTATTGTTAACATTCAGTGAAAAGTCATTTTTTGTTGCTTTTGTTGTTCTTTTTGTGACCATTTTGTTCATATGATTTTAGAAATATAGTCTTATTCAGTTGTCCAACATATATTTCATTTGTTGAAAGATGTGTCGTATGGTGCAACATTTTAGTGATATGTTGGTACATATTCCAACAGAGTTGTCATATGTTGGAACATCTCACCTATGTGTTAGGGCAACAAAATGGTCATCTATAGTAACTGGTTTCCCATCCATGGCAATAAAAGATTTATATGTGGCAACATAATATCCATCTTTGGCAACATAATATCCATCTGTGGCAACACAATATCCATATGTGTCAACATAAGTATAAATTGTTACCCATTATTATTTTATAATCAATTGTAAACTACACAACTTTTTTTTATTTACCTTGTAGATCAAATAATACAAAAAGCTTCATCTATGGCAACAACTCAATCTTTTGTTTGTGTTGCTTCCTCTTCTAACATCAAATGCTCTTTTTGTCTATGTGAAGAATGTGAGGAGCAACATGATTATTTTATTAGTCGTGTTAAAGAACTCACTAATATTTTTAAGGAAATGACTTATAATATTAATGTCCATATATCCAAGAAGATTTCACAACTTTTGAAGTGTAGGAGATTGAAAAAATCTATTTCCCAATCACTATCTATAATTAGTAAAAGAAAAAAATTTCAATAACTACTGCTCCAGTATCATACTCGACCCCAAAAGGCAAGGAGAAGGAGAAGGAGAAGGAGAAGGAGAAAAGAGAAGGAAGAGGAGGAGAAGGAGGAGGAAGAAAAGGAGAAGGAGAAGCAGAAGCAGAAAGAGAAAGCGAAAGAGAAAGAGAAAAAGAAAGAGAAGAAAGTCGTCAGTTGTGATGTGAAGCCACAATTATATCCATTTGAAGGTTTTAACATTGATGGCGAGGGTCAAACTGGACTAATGTCATCCTTCTCGCAATGGATAAATGAAGGTCTTTACAAGCATCATGCAAAAAAGTAAAGTCGTTCATGTAACATCCGACAATTTAAAATGAATATGAAGAAGCTTGAATTTGGAAATAGTCATTTTTGGAAAAATTTAAAATCTGGAAAATTTGGCTAAGTGTGGAAATCAGTGATTTTTGGCCAACTTTGAGCAGTCGTAACTCCTAGCTCAGAATGAGTTAGGAGTAGTTCCAGTTATGGTTGCGAAGCTTGTGGAATGATCTTTCCAACGCCACTGAGTTTGCTCGATTCCGAGTTCGTATGAGCGAGTT
>JAJOOS010042362.1:0-13100 GCA_029582725.1 Solanum chiquidenum | reverse complement strand
GATGATACAACATTTTACCTCACGTTGCCCAAGGACCATCCTATACCTTGCCGTGATATAGGACCTTACTTAACTTAGTGGATCCACTAGCTTAATCTTACGTGATCATCTAAAAAGAATGACCCGTTAAGTGCCATGTTGGCTACATGGTTCTTATGGAGAGTTGAGTTAATATGAACTCGCGTCCCCAATTCGGTGCTCAATACTACTCCCAAAAATACTTTAGCTCATAAGTGTTTTAAACACATCTTTCTTTTGCATGAGATAATTGCTCAAAGTCTAGCCCAAAGGCTCACTTGGAAAACATAGTTCCTTTCTTACTCAAATGTAAAAACATTTATAAACTTCTTTGGGAATACTTAGTTCCCTAATAACTTTGGAAAAATGAACTCAACTCTATATTCTTTACTCAACTTGAAACTTGAGTCTAAAAATGAAGTTAAAACGTTCAATAAAGACTCTTGAAAAACTTTAGAGACTTGCTTTGACTTACTTCTTAACTTCTAAGCTTGACTCTAACTTCACTTGACTTTGATTCTAACTTTCCTCGAATTGGATTATGGATTCAAGGGTAACAATATCATATTTATGGATGAGTTCTTGATGCTTAGATGTACCTTAGAGTGTTGAAAACATCTATAAAACATAGGTACATTACTAAGGAACATGTATGAAAAAGTGGGGAATGAATGGGAAAGGTTGGCGTCCTTGGCGCTCTGAGAGGCGCGGGGCACCAGCCCTAAAACTTCAGAGGGGCCTGCTGGCGCTCTGCTAGGCGCGCCGCCCCGAGGGCTGGACTTCAGAGTCCCTTTTGGGGGGGGCTGGCAGGCGCGACGCCCCACCCCTTTCCCCAGAAAACTCAACTTTTCTCCTTCATTTTTCCAACTCTAAACCTCCTTAACTTCAATGGTTCCAGCCCCAAACACTTAGAATCATAAAAACCCTTAACATACAATAGATTCAACTCGGAATTTCAACCGGAACCATGCACCAAACCAACAAGAAACTTCAACAACACAACCAACAACTTCAACAAACACAACCAACAACTTCAACAACACAACCAATCTTTTCTCGGAATTAAAATGAATTTGGCGTGTGGGGGAAAGAACCAACCCAACACTATGATCTCACATACCTTATTAGGGATCACCCCCGACGATATCCACGACGATCTTGACGAATCCTTGCTTGTTTTTCTCTTTCTCCTCTTCTTCTCCTCTTCACTCACAAACCCTCACTCTTACTCTTTTAAAAGGGAAAAACTGATCTAAAGATCAGTCTAAACCTTTAATATAACCCAAAAGAATTAGTTAGGGAAAAGACCAAAATACCCTTACAAATTTGGGTGAACTTTCCTTACCAACAACCCAACTTCGAAAGGTTATAACTCACTCATATGAACTTGGAATCGAGCAAAATCGGTGTCGTTGGAAAGATCATTCCACAAGCTTCGCAAACATAACTGGAACTACACCTAACTCATCCTGATATAGGAGTTATGACTGTTCAAAGTTGACAAAAAACTCACTTTTTCCATACTTAGCCAAATATCCAGATTTTTTTTAAATTCTTTCCAAAATGACTATTTACAATTCTAAGTCTCTTCATAGTTATTTCGAATTGCCGGATGTTACATAAACAAATAAAAATACAACAAAACCATCTCAAAACCTGACATCAGTTAATAATCAAGCATTTGGGCAAACTAGTAGTACAAGGATTTTCAAACTCAATAAATATTGAATTGTCTCCGAAAGCAAAATAGAGACTAGTCCTAGCTAACATACAGGAAGATCAACAACTTTTAATCCAAGGAGATCACCACAATTTTAGAATCCTAAAAGCCGCTACGCACGAGGTCCAAATCAAGGTGAGAATTCGTACTATGATCTGTAAGGTGCAGAAGTATATTATGAGTATCAACAAGTGGTACTCAATAGGCATAGGCCGACAGAGCTCCAAAGAAAAAGCAAGCATGAATTGTTTAGAAAAATAACGAGAAAACAAAGAGAAATATTGAAGGCAAAGAAAACTTTCTATTTTTGTTGTAGATGAAACCAAATTACTGGACTCTTAAATAGATAAAATAAGCAACAAACTACCTTCTCCATCTCCTAAAGAAAAGGAAATAACTTAACCGCATGATCTAAACTCTATACCCTTAACCTTAAGACCTAAATCCTAAAATCTAATGAAACCCTAAACCGTTGGGCCTAAACCTTAAGGATTGTACCCAACCCTATACCTTAGGGCTTAAACACTAAACCCTGAAGCTTAAGACCTAAAACCTAAACCTTAAGGCCTAAAATATAAACCCTAAGCCCAGAGAAATGCTAAGAAATCTCAAGAAACCCTAAACCCTAAAAAAACCCTTAAAACTCCTAAAAATCCATAAACCTAAAAAACACTCTAGAGTAAACCTTAAAAAAACCCTAAACCTAAATAACCCAAATCCCTAAACCCTAAACCCTAAAAAAACCTTCACCCTAAAAAATCTAAACTTTAAACCCTAAAAACACCCTTTAAAACCATTAAAAATGCTAAACTTTAAACCCTAAATAGTCAAACCTAAACTCTATTCCCTAAACCTTATCGTCTAAATCCTAAACCCTAAGAAGCGCTAAACCGTAGGGCCTAAACCTTATGGACTATACCAACCCTATACCTTAGGGCTTAAACCCTATACCTTAGGGCTTAAACCCTAAACCCTAAATCATAAACCCTAAAGCTTAGGGCCTAAACCAAAAACCTTAAGGCCTAAAATTTAAACCCTAAGCCCTAAGAAATCCCAAGAAACCTAAACCCTAAATAAAATCCTAAAACAATCCTAAGAAATCCTAAACCCTAAAAACCCCCTTAAAACCCCTAACCTAAAAAACACCCTTAACCTTAAAACACCTCTGATCACCACCATGCTATCAAAATATGGATCACAATGTTAATAAAGATGTTTAGACACCAAAATCACAATAATTGAAGATGAACAGAAAATTGAGTCAAAATGAGAATGTGAGATCCACACCGAGAATCTCAAAATTGACCAAGGTACTGATCGACGTACTGAAATTGTTTCCTAAAATGGGACACAATTCGATGCTAAAAAAGAAGCGAACAAACACATGTATCAAAAGCTCAATTAAATAACCATTAAAAAGCTTGGGCAGCCCCTTTGGGAGAGAAATCACATCAATACGAAGTCCCCCACAGTTGCCCAATCACTACAATATATAGCCACACCAATTCTATTAAATATGCAACTCAAATCACCCAAAACAGAGGTCCAGGGCTCTCACAATCGCATTTTGAAAATGGGGGAGAAGGTTGAAAATCATAGGGTACTGACCTTAAAAGGCCTGAAAATTGTTCATTGCTATCGCAAGCCCAATGGGCTGCGACCGTGATAAGAAAAAATGATTTTTCATATTTTTTTCATCGAGTCCAAGGGTTGCAATCGCAATGAACAAAATGATAGGCACTAGCAAAGCCAAAAAGTTAGCTAAAGCTCCAATGTTCGATTGGTAGCTCCAGTGGGCACAAACAAATTAACCTACCCAACCTAATTCAACCTTTTGGACTCAACAAAACCATCGAAACTTCCATTGGAGGTCTTCTTGGCAAGAAGTGGCCCCACATCACATGGAATTAAGCTAAAATCCACAAGGACGCTGGAAATGAGCCCCAAAACCTTGGGACCCAAACCAAAGGTCTTACTAGATCAAACTCGACGCTTCGGAGCTAACAAAACTATCATAATTCTATTTGGAGATTATCTACCTGGAGCTTCGACCGGAGTCAACCGTTCAAACTTTAGAAGCTCTAAAATATGAAAACTTGCACAAAACTCAAACGGACGACCAGACGACCGAATTGCTAGTCCCAGCAAGTCATAAATGACTTGGGATCGCTACTGAAAAACTCTAAATACTGAAAAGATCGAAAAATAAAGAAAATAACCTAAAGGGTCATTACAATTTGGCCAAATTTAGAATGCCATATGTTTTTATTTAATTTCCTTTTCCTAATACCTATTGGGCCATGTTGGTAAGAAAATTTTGCACTTTAAGTTAAGACAATTGTTAACTTATACTTGTAAAAAGGACGGCCAAAACTAAAGTTAGTTTGAGTTACTTGTAGTATTACCCTTTGACATAACTCTATTAATTATTCTAGTTTAAAAGATTGGTTTGAGACTTACACTTATATTTACTCGACTCTACGTACGTACCACAAGCCGGGGAACTAGTCTCACGAGACTAACATCCTAATAGTTGGGCTAAGATTTCTACATACCAAATCTTAGATAGATAGAAATAAATCATTTCAATCGGAGATGCCTAGATATCCAAAAAAAAAGGTGCAATATGCTAGCATACTAAGCAATTTTTGTTTTTCACAAACTCAGTTAACTAGAAACAAGGATGCTTTTATTCAACCATCTTTAATCGAGGCTAATAACATATTAAAGAATTATTCAGCCTTCTCACAGGATCAAACGAAACAAAAGTTAGTTTAACGTGAAACATATCTTCAAGTTAGTTGAATGATCAAGAAAAATATATTTGGAGAAGGAAATGGAGTTAAATAAACTTCGGTTCATTTAAAATGGCTTTAATATTTAAGATTTGCCACTTGTAACACTACTAAAAACTGTCAAAAAATGACGGACTGCGTCACTTTTTTGGTCAAATTCGATAGAAAAGCGACGCAGTCATGTTCGCCACTTTTTAGGTCGTCACTTTTCAAAAAGCGATGGACAACGTCACTTTCTGATTTTTTTCAGAATTTTTTTGATAAGCGACAGACAATGTCGCTTTTTTATATTTTCATTTTTTTTAATTTCCAAAAAGCGACGTAGTCCGTCACTTTTCTGGAAATTTAAATTTTGAAAATCCGAGAAAAGCGACGGACTAAAGGAACTTGTCCGTCGCTTTTCTGGAAATTAATTTTTTGAAAAACGCAGAAATGCGACAGTCTAAAGGTCCTTGTCCGTCGCTTTTCTGAGTTTATTTAAAAAAATAATGCAAAAAAGTAACAGACAAAAGCATCCTCTCCGTCACTTTTTCTGCATTTTTTTGACATGTAGTTTCTGTTGCCCACCTGCAAATATAAATCAATTCAATTCATATTAACCAGCCCAATCAAATAAAATACAATCTAAACATCCCACACAAGATATAAAACAATAAAATTGAATCAATCTTCAAAAATATCTAAATCACAATACAAAAACTTATAAAGATTTTCTAAATTTGTTTCAAAATTAAAAAAGATTCATAAACTAAAGCAATAGAAGATAATCAAGGAGTGCAGTCTATATAATCATCCTCCTCCTCACTGTCGTTAGTGCCCTCAACAGGGGACGATGTAGATGTAGGTCGACGAGCGAGGTTCAGCACTTGTTCTTTGATTTGCTGAACTGTCGCACTCATGCTTTCTTGTTCAGCTACTCTTTTTCGCTCAGACTCTTGCAGTGTTGCTGTCAGTTTTTCTATATGTGTTGACATAGCAGCGATCTGAACACCTCAATTTCCTCGGCTTGACATGACGATTCAATACCTTCTAAGCCTGACAAGAGTCGTCGTACATCATTTCGAGAGCCTCGACCATAGACTCTACCCTTGTGTGTCCCCCTACCACTTTTTCTGTCCAAATTTGATTGGACAGTTCAGGTGTCATTTGGACCGAACTATATATTCATATTAATTAAATAACTTACAAAAGTTCGTTCGGCCCTTTCCTGCACCCACACATCCGGATCTGACTCATTTTTTTTCTTCTTTACATGAGTCTTCTTGAAAACCTCCGGTACAAGGGGAGTGCGCCCCATTTCTTTTTCGTATAAATAAAAATGAAATTTTTATTATAACGATATTAATCAACTAATTATTTATTTAAAAATTTGAATTAGAACTTACCATCTCTCTTGAAATTGTTCCAACGCTCTTTGCACCTCTAGTGTGCAATGATCCACCCTTAAGATTCAGGGCACAAAAAATCCCTAGAGTGTGAAATAAAAAATGATTATAGGGGCTCGAAGGCACAAAATTTCTTGGAAACATAACTACAAGGAATAAAGATAGAGGAAGTGCATATGTAGCATTTGAGAGATCCACATAGTCATCACTCTTGGAGTCATCCTCTTTATTTTCGGATAGAGCCTGCTCGAGGGCTTCTCTTGCAGCATTAAAAATAAGCCATCAACTAGACTACACTACAACAAATATATGATATTTAGCTACGAAATTCTTAGGCAAACACAAAATTCATCACTAAATATTCACCTTTTGTGACCAAAATAAATATTTCGTATTTAAATGCATGAGAAACATATTTTTAGAGACGAAAATTACAATTTCGTAGTGAAGTTTTGTCCATGAAAATATCGCACCAAAAAATAATTTTACGTCATTTACAAAGTACCACTAGTGACGACTTTTAAGGTATCAGTGACACATTTTTTTGTCGCTAATACAGGATCCAATTTGTGACAAACTTTTATTCGTCTTAAAATTGGTTACAATTTGGATACAAAAAAATTTCATCACAAAAAATGAGTTGTTGCAATAGTAACAAATTAAAATTCGTAGTTAAATGTTGTAAGATTTAGCCACAATTTTTTGTCTCTGACAATATACAATTATTTTATTGTCTCTAATAAATCGGTGATTTAGTGATAGCATAATTTTGTCACAAAATATGCAATATTTAAATAGCGATGTTTAAAATCTACAGCTGAATAATTTAACTATTTGCTAAATAGTTAAGACTTTTTATAACATATGAATGTGTAAAATTTGTCTTTTAAAAAAAATTAATAAATAAACTTAATAATTGTGAATTAATTTGATACTATATCAACAATATGTTTTGTTTTAAAAATATATATGACGGTTATTGGTGGTAGTTGTGGGTTTTGCCACATAGTTTTTGCCCTACCTATTTTTAATTAATTGATCAAGCTTCTTGAATTTCAAACCGAGTAAAATAACTATTTATAAATGTCAAAATTATGCAATTTTAAAATTATTTTGATGCTATTTTGTCAGCTAATTTAGCAAAATGTCCTAATCTATTATTATATATTCTACATATAATATTATGTATCACTATAGAATATGCATGGAAGTACAACGGAATATAAGGGGCTATATTCACAATCAAAAAGATACAATAGAAAAAGTCACCAAAATTGCGCCTAAGAAAAATAATATTGTAAATTGGATAATAGAAATTTACCTTAAAAGTGTGATGCACATTGGCATGATGATTGGAACAAAAATGTCACTGGTTGGTTATTTTATATGGGCAACAATTGAGGAACTTCCATTACCTACAAATTTTCGATCCCAATTTCGAACAAGATATATGTTATTTATGAGAAATTTCTGCCGAACAAAAATCTAACCAAGTAAACGGAGAAATCTGCAATATTAGGGCACCATTTACATTTTATACAAGAAAAATGGGCTCTTTTTACAATAAGTTATAACAAAATAAAAAATTTCTTAAATCTTTAAGAGGAAGATAAGAACCTGAATAAATGTTAGGATTGAATCAAACCCATGTGATGGTAACCAAAATAGATCTGCAAAAAATTGTAGATTATGGTGGAAAAGCCTCATAAACATATTAATGTAAACCCTAAAAATCCCTGTCACAGACCAATTGTTAATTTTAGATCTTTCTAAGGATTTCCAGGAAGAAATAGAGATACGGAGATGAGATGTGATGGCAACCAACTATGATGTGAGATTAGAAATAATTTGGTTATGGTGTTTGTAAATTATTAACTAATAATTGAATTTGTTGTAGTGTTAGCAGCACCTGAATCAGAGACCCTCAGAAGGTGAAGGCGAATTTTATGTTAAAGGGTCACACTATAA
This sequence comes from Solanum chiquidenum, assembly GCA_029582725.1. NCBI lineage: Eukaryota > Viridiplantae > Streptophyta > Magnoliopsida > Solanales > Solanaceae > Solanum > Solanum chiquidenum. The sequence goes on along the minus strand of JAJOOS010042362.1, from coordinate 5,214 downwards.
CTTTTTTTCCAAGGAGCAAGGATAATACAACACATGCTCATAATGTCCCTTGTATTCTTCTTTCACCACGAAAAATAGTCTTTGGTGTGACCCCTGAACAAAAATTCTCAACTATCGAGAGTCTCTGATATTATGTGTGTTGCTGGCCCTTGAACAAAATTATGTTATTGTAGGCATTATATGTTCACATAGAAAATATGCATATATTTATAGGACATTAACATAGGTCCTCAGGCAGACATCGAAAAGGGGCGAAATACCTTCAATTGAGAAAATTGGTCAACAAAGTAGACTCACAATTAATTTCTTTCTAATTATATTATGGAAATGGGAAAAGAATACGGAGAAAAAAAATATCAATTTATATTAAAGTAAAAATGACTTTAGCAATTTAGGAAAAAAATATAAATATATTCCTAATCAAGTAAAGTAAAAAATGACTTTGACAATTTAGGAAAGAATATAAATATATACCAAATCAAATTAAATAATTAAATAACACTATTCAACTTAATATTTCAAATTAAGTAGAATATATACTATAGATTTGTCATGACCCAAGTCACCATAACTGGCACCCACACTAACCCCGCTACAGGCTAACAAAATATTAGCGTCTTACACATGCAATATCTAAGCATCTAGGCAAAAATATAGACACATAGCAACATAAATATTGGTCTCAAAATTATAATTATTAAAAGGAAAAGACTCAAATATGTCATCGAACTTTAAAGGTTCATCTATGGCATCATTCATGCCAAGCAGAGGTCTAGACATTTGACCTTCGCGTTCACAGAGTGTGAGGCTTTTGGACACCACGTTCACAGAGGGTCAGATGACCTAAACTTCACATTCGCGGACCAGCTACCACTTTCGTGGAGGATCGGTCAACTTAGCCACCACGTTCGTGGACAGGGTCCCACGTTTGCGGAAGCCAATTCGTGACTAGAAGTTAAATATTTCCTTCACGATTCAGCATGCATATTTTTAAAAGATAAATTTCCTTGAGGCAACTTGAATCACCCAAAATAGATGTCTAGAACTCGAGATATCACACTTTGAACCTTAGAATTATAAGTTGATCATGCCTGATCTTTATTTAACCGACCACACAAACGAGACCTTTGCGAACGCAGAGACAGTCTTGCGAACACGGAGAGTCGACTAACCTGACCTTGCAAATGTGGCCTACGGCCCTCAACGGTGAAGGCGGCAAAGGCTTCGCAAATGCAGAGACTAGATTTACTGGTCACCACAAATCGGCCAGCAGCGTACGAACGCGAAGGGGAAGGGTGGGCTGCACCAACTGATGCACATAATCTGATTTTCTCCAATATGAAAATTCCCGATCGTGTGCTCGGGATTCATTCAGAAACCCATGTACGCAAACTAGATATTCTACCCCACTAAATTCGACATCTCGAACTCAATAGAGATGTCGAAACTTCCAATCAAGATCGACTCGATGAGAATTGGGTTTCACACCCAAGCTTCATTTGAAGCCAAATTCAAAAAGGGGGTTTGAAATGAGCTTAGAAGCCTCGAGATCTATACCAAAGATCATTCTAGACTAAACTCAGTGTTCCAGAGTTGAAGAAACCGTCAGAATTGCATTCCGAGGTCATATTTTTGAACTTTTGACTAAAGTCTCAATTTTCAAAGGCTCCCAAAACATAGAAACTTGCACAAAAACCAAACGAACAACCAGGTGACCAAACTGTCAAGTCTCAGTGAGTTATAAATGACTTAGGGTCGCTATAGGAACACTCTAAACATGAAAAGAATGCAATAACAAGGATATGACTTTGAGGGTCATTGTACATAGTCTAAGAGTTCTCCGTACTCGCTTCACACCCGCAAAAGCTAGAAGTACTCGCTTCACGCCCTTGAATTACTATTCACGAAGAATTGGGAAAGCCAATAGAAAGATTCGATTATAACTTTATAGAGCCGTTGTTGTTGTAATTTCCTGCACGTAGGGCCTTTCCATATCCTAGGCACTAAGGGGCTCTTTTGTTTCTCGGTCCATTCGTTCCTCTTCTTACCGACATCAAAAGCAACTGAAATTGTCCAGAACAAACTGAAACTACAACTAATACCATTGGAAATCAAAGAAAGAAAAAATCAATTTTCTTATATGTAACCAGTCCTGGGAAAGGGGCACTCTAGTGCATGTTCAAAAAGTTGAGGAATTGAGTAACCTCATCCAATAGCCACCTTCATCTTTTTAAGAATTGAGTCACTTCATACCTTTCTAGCTGTCTATTTCGATCGTGTCAGTTGGAGGATGCCCATCTTTCATATTCAAAGAGTGCTTTTATTATGGATTGGTTGACTTTTCATGATTGATTGCTCACATAAAATGAAACTAGGCAGGCTTGGAGAGGTGATCTAAATCACTATCATCTGATGCGGTGCTGATTTGATGACCGTATGATAAGTTATTTGTGTCTCTCAAAGAATTTTGTGCTATATAGCTGAAAACGTAATATTATGGAGCATAAATTACCTGTTGTCGTCACAATATTGACCTGTAAAGAAAATATCACTATGGAAAGCCTGCAAAATCAAAAGTATGTAGCCGTTATATTTTGAATCGAAATAGATAAAGAGCAATTATTATATCTCATCAAAATGGTACAACAATACATAGTTGACACAATACGTTATGTCTTGTAGTGAAATAGAGAAACATGTTTGTCCTTTGATTTTTAAATTTTGATTTCTAACTGTGGATAAGTGAGACGGAAAGTAATGATCGACCTAGAGTGTCTCGATTGATCCGCACAAGGTAAAATACAGAGATGTCAAGATTTCATAATGCGTACATCAATAGTGAGTTTATAAAGTTTTTCATCCATCCAAAGCAAATCAAGAAAGAAGGTTATAGTAATATAAATTTCAAAACAAAAAAAAAAGTTGATTACCTCCCTATAGTTCAACTCTTATCAGTATCTTTTTCATGAGTTCAAAAAATTTGTAGGTTTCACATGTCCCTTTATCTCTTATATTTTGCTTAGATGTCAATATAATGTTTAGAACAAGATGAATTAATACACTAAAAAATAAACTTGTTCGTGTTGAATTGCATATGACAGTGTTGTTGCATTGCTATTGGCCAGTTTAAAAGTTAGTTGTAGTTTGTTAGGTAGTTACAGATTTGCTTAGGAGTCACGTGGTTAGTACAATAGTTAGTTACAATAACTATAATCCTCTATATATAGAAGTACTAGTAGATTTCACAAATTCTTTATGGTATCAGAGCCTAGATCTAAGATTACTTGAAGCTGCAAATCATCGATCACCATAACTACAACAATGGTGGAACCACAAAGTTCAAATTCAGAAGATTATCTGCAAACAAATCATAATCATCCTCTTCGTCTTCAAACCTCAAATACTCTTGGTGTTTCCTTGATTCCTATGGATCTCACAGGGCCAGAGAACTATGGTGTTTGGAGAAGATCCATGCGATTGGCACTTCTAGTAAAAACAAATAGGAATTTGTTGATGACACGTGTGCTAAAAGCTCATACAAAGGAGATCCGACAGTTCCTAGTAGTGATGTGATTCTATTGTTTTATCATGGATTAGTGTAGGTGTAGCACCAGAACTAATGACAAGCATTGTGCATGCTTCTAGCTCGAAGAATATGTGAAGTGATTTCAACGAGAGATTTGAAATATCAAATTAATTTGACTAGGATTTTTCATTTATGGAAGGAGATCAGTATATTGACTCAAGGAATAGATATTGTGACCTCTTATTAATGGTACCTTCTTCATCATGTGATTGTGATGAGTCAATCTCACATGTTGTACATGTTAAACAACAATAACTATTGCAGTTTTTGGTAGGGTTGAATGAATTTTATGCACAGGTGAGGAGTTCTATCTTACTCAGCTCTTTTATTCCCTGTGTGAATCAAGCTTATGCAATGACAATTCAGGAAGAGAGCCAAAGGAATCTAGGACAAACAGAAGGAGGAAAGGAACCTTTGACAATGATGGCAGTAAGAGGCAATCAACAATATGATTTCAACACCCAGACTCAAACCAAATACCATTTTCAAGCTAGGAAAGCACAGGGTCAGACTTCACAAGGTAGGAGATTCAGATTAGTACGGGACCAATGTGGGTATAAAGGTCACACCAAAGACAATTTCTATATAATTGTAGGATTTCCTACTGACTTTAAAAGTAAGAGGAAGATGTATATGAATGAGGTTTATGCAAATAACTCTACTTCTCTAGAATCAGATAAGGATGAAGCTGAAGCATCTAGATCTAGATCATTATCCCAGATCTATTTCCCAAGAGGTTACTTCACAAAGTAACAGTATGAGCAAGTTGATCAAGATGATAGAGTTTCCTTCACCATCAGTAACCTGTAGGGCTAATGTGGCAGCAGTAATGAATCCTTTACCTGATAGTACTAGTGGTAATGCAATAAAGTAGTTTTTGATTCAAGATCCACACATCATATTACATACTATGAAAATCCGCTAAGTGATTGTAGAAAATTATCATAGTCCTATTGTAATAAGGTGCAGGTACCAACTGTTGACACTCAATTTTGGACCTCCACAATATATATTAATCATTGAGTTTCTTAAATTCTAAACGATTTGAAATAATTAGTTTTTATAAAGTTCAAAATATTTTTCAAGTTACTTTTAATTAATTTTATCATTTTTAAGTAATATATATGTTTTATATAATTGGCATATTTTATAAACATTTCAAAAATCATCTCAAAAAGATTTTAATTTTAGTTAGTATTTTATTAAATTAGTTTAGTTTAAATTATGGTTATAATTTTGAATCATTAATTTACAATTAAGTTAATTATTTTATTTTGTTAAGATTAATAAGCTCGTTAATTAATTAAGGAAAAATTGTACATAATGGCAAACTATTAATTCAAATTAAATGGTATAACCACACTTTGATTTAATTGTGTCCTGTAGCAAACTGTTTGCTAGTCGCCTCTCTCCCTCAAACTCTCGCTCGCCACTCTCCCTCTCTCGCTCGCTCTCTGTGCTCACTTCTCTCGCTTTATACACAGAATTGTATAAATTGTGTTTCTGTTTGTATAAAGCGAGAAAAAATTCTATATACACATGCAAATACATATATATTCATCCTATACACTTATAATTATACAATACAAATATTCCCCTGCCCAGTTCTCTTTTGCCTTTCTCTCTTT
>JAJOOS010042359.1:0-10988 GCA_029582725.1 Solanum chiquidenum | reverse complement strand
AAATTAACAAAATTTTAATTTTTTTTTTTAAAAAAATATTTTAAAAAAATTACCAACCCACCCTACCAGCCCCCCCATCCCCTACCACCCCACCCCCAACCCCTACCACCCCACTCCCCTATCCCAAATTAAATGTAAAAAAAAGTTTCATTTTTTTTTATAGATTTTTGTTTAAAAAAATGACTTTCTTACCCTTATCACTTTTTTTTGTTTGCTTTTACCCATTTTATCCATGTAACTACCCACTTTTAAATGGATAATATGGGTATTACTCATTTTTTACCCATTTTAAAATGAGTTGGATACCCAACCCATTTAAAATGGGTAATATGAGCGGATACCCATATTATTTACCCATTTTGCCACCCCTACTTATGAGTATAGTGCTCTTATGACATGAAAACCTAGGTCTTGACTATGACTGTGGACTATGCCCAAGAATGACCAAAAAGAGGTACTTAGCTTGGATGGTATTATGGGATGCTATTCTTGCCTTGCACAATTATGCTTTGAGGTGGCTTGTGAAGTAGTTCTCTTGTAATATGAAATACTAAAGGTTGAAGTATGTAAATATGAAACTCTAAGTAAAGACCATGCCATGAACTTGATGTATCTCCTATGCTCATTAACTATGTCTTATGTTGACTTATGATTATATGATGCCTATGTTGGAGATTATGCAATGCTTATGTTATTATCTCTTATTCTTATGTCTTATGTTGACTAACCATTTTTAGATCCTCTTATGATGTTGTGCTAGCTATCATACTTGGTACATTTTGTACTAACGCATACTTCGCCTACATTCTAATCAAATGTAGGGTTTCAGAGATTGAGTTCCTTTGAAGGTTAGGTTTCTAAGAAGCAAGATTAGTTGACGATTTTGGTGAGTCCTCATAGCTTCGAGGACGAACCCATTATTTCTTTTATGTAATTTCCTTATGTTTTAGACATTTGTATGGGCTGCGTCCCAAGACTTTTATTCAAGAGTTTAGTAGATGGTTTGAGACTAAGGTGTAGTATAGACTTCCGCTTGCATTTTATGAAAAGTTTTTGATTGTATGGTTAAAAGAAGTTTTAAATTTTCCATAGTTTTCTATTATCTTATGTTATGATATGTCAAGGTCTTGTATGATACCCCTTCGGGGTCAAGTACACCATGTTACACCTAGGGTATTCCCTTGGGTTGTGACAAACTTGGTAATTAGAGCACAAGGTTTAGAATGATTCTAGGATCGTCTCAAACCACGTCTAGTAGAGTCTTGTTCAGAAATGTGAAGCGCACCACATTCATGAATATGAGGCTACTGTATATTTAGGAAATCTCACTTCTTCATTCTCTTAGTCGTGCCATAAAGTTTGGATTTAGTAGGCCCTTCTTCTAATCCATGCCCGTTGTTTTTTAGGGTATGGCTAATACAAAGGCTAATGCTAGGAGAGATAAGGAAGACAATGGAGAACAAAAGGTTCCTCTCCAAGTTCCATACTAAGCTCCTCCTCAAGCCCTAAATGACCTTCCAATTGAGAATGTCACTCTTGTGGAGTTTAGGGATTCTATGCAATTGTTGGCTCAAGCCTTGATGGCGCAAGAAAATAGATATGGTGTGGCTCCGGCAAACCCAATAAGGGGGATGGCTGCTTCTAGAGTGAGAAAGTTTTTAAGGATGAACCCTCCGAAGTTTAGTGGCTCAAAGGTGGAAGAGGATCCAAATGGATTCATAGAGGAATTTTATAAAGTGTTAGCTATCATGGAGGTGACTTCAATAGAGAAAGCAGAGCTAGCCGTTTATCAACAAAAATATGTTGCCCAAATATGGTAAGAGCAATGGAAAGATGCTAGGCGGGTGGAAGCAGGTCCTATAGAGTGGGAAACATTTAAATCAGCTTTTCTTGATAGGTTCTTTCCCCGAGATTTGAGGGAAGTGAAGATGGAAGAGTTCATCAATCTTAAGCAAGGTAACATGAGTGTTAAAGAGTATGCCTTGAAATTCACCCTTTTGTCTAAGTATGCTCCATCTTTGGTAGCAAATTCAAAGGATATGGTGAGTAGGTTTATGACGGGGGTGTCCGATATAGTAGAAAAAGAATGTTGTATGGCAATGCTTGTTGATGATATGGATATCTCACCCCTCATGGTGTTTGCCCAACAAATACAAGAGTCAAAACTCAAGAAGGAGAAGGCTAGGAAGAAAAAGAGGTCTAGGATGGATGATGATAAGTCCTTTCATGATGGGTCCAATGGACATGGTCATTCTAGGAATCGACAAAAGTTTCCCGGACAAGGCTTTTCTAATGCTCCTAAGCATAAGGATGAGAGGGTGTCTACCCCTAGGCCACAAGGCAAAAGTAATGAGTCCCTATGGCCCACTTGTGCTAGGTGTGGTAAGGGACATGAGGGTAGGTGTTTAGACGGTAGGGAAGGTTGTTATAGTTGTGGTGAGAGTGGCCACGTGAAGAAAGATTGTCCAAAGGAAAAGGCTACAATAAGAGAGGGTAAGCAAGTTGCCACTAGTAGTGGGGATGAGGAGCCTCAAAAGAAGAATAGGTCTTATGATCTCCAATCTAGAGAAGATCAAGAGTGATCTCCTCATGTTTCCTTCTGGTATGTGTTTTATGCTTTAGTAAATTTCTGGATTTCTTGTCTTTTGTGACTTGTTATGTTGGACTTGAAGATGTCTTTAGTATGAATTATGTTTAGAAGAGCTCGTGTAGTCTTACTCCCAAGGGAGATATATTGTGCCTATCTAAGAAGGTTATTGTGTGATTATGTGTTGCCATGATTTCCTTATATGCATTTTCATGAAAATGCTTAGGTTTTGTTATAAATGACTTATATGCATTGTTTTGCCTCATGTTTTAGTGCATTTGAGTAGAGTTCCATATAGACTTCATGATATTAGTTAATGAGCATGCCTTAGTTTAGAGTTGAAAGATTTCTCCTTGAATAAATGACTTTTGTGAGTAAATTGCATATATGCTCCATGAATGTGTGTTGAGCATGTTTTAGCTAGGAGATGTTAGTTCCTCCTTGAAAATGAGTAGATATAGAGTTTCATGCATTTTGGGTTGTTAGATGTAGTTCCTACTCCCTTGTGTTGCATTAAATGTGTTTAGCTTGGAGTTGAAGTATTCCTCCTTGGTGGTGTGCATCTAGATGTATTGCATGCATGATGGGCTGCTATTCTGGAATCGTTTCCTTTAAGAAGTGTTTACAATCGTCATTGCAGGAGGAATGTTCCCAAAGGGGAGATATTACAATACCCCGAAAACTAGTAGACTAAACTAGGGCCTTAAGTTAGGGTTCTAAAGTTTGGTATGACGGTTAGAGTTGTAGATAAGGCTTCCCGTACTTAGAATGAACAGTTTAGGGGTTGAACGTCAAGGCACGTCTTACACCTCGTAAATTAGTAGACAATCTAGGGTTTAGTGTGAGCCAAGGCAAGGGGCAAGTGCCAAGGCCAAGGGGGAAAGGCCCAAGCCAAGGCCAAGGCTGCCCAAGCTTGGAAGCACACTGCCTCAAGTCTGTGACCACTACCATGACTCGTGGTCTTGACCACGGCTCGTGGTGTGGTTTGTGAAGGCAAGGCAGTAGCTCCCTAACGGCTTCCTCGCAATGGCTCATATTCACGAGCCACTTCACGGCTCGTGGGCTTGACCACGACTCGTGGGAAGGCTCATGAAGAAGCCTTAGTTTGTTGGAGGCCAAGACCTCAAGTCCAAGCCACTACCTAAGGTACCACGGACAGGACCACGACTCGTGGTCTTGACCACGACTCGTGGTCTTGACCACGACTCGTGAGCCTTGTTGTGGTGCCTGGCACAATGGCTGCAAAATGAGGGGTCTTTTAGTAAATTCATTTTTCGTTGGTATTAAATGGGGGTCGTTATATATGGACTTTATACACCTATATTTTCTATTAAGTCATTAACCACCCCAACTAAGTCAATTAGAATCAAAACCCCAAAATACTCCCCTCTCAAATATTTCTCTCTAGAAAACCTTCATTAAAGAAGAAGATAGAGTTTGAAGCTTGGACCAAGAACAAAACTCCATTGTTGAAAGCTTGTGTTAGGGCTTTGATTAACTGTATGTTTAGATTTTCCTCTATGGGTTCTTTTACCCATAGAGTCCCATAGAATTCCCCAAATTTGTGAAGAAGAACCCCAATCTAAGCTAGGGTTTCTTCCAATGTGTGGGTTTAGTTGGGTATGACTCCAATTGATTGGATAATACTTATTTATGTTTAATTTAGTGTTTATTCATGATATTATAATGAATTTATGTGAATTCCATGGTTAACCCTAGAAATCAAAGTATGTGGGTTTATGCCTTGTGAAGAGAAATTGATGATTCTTGATAGGTCTTCTAGAATTGTTATCATGTATAGAAATTATTCAAGAATATGAATATGAAATCATGAATTGAACTAGATTTATGAATGTATTATAGATCATGAATTGTAATGATTGAATTTGGGACTTTATGATGAATTATGATTAGAATTGCCTATGGCTAAGGCTTGTGACTAATATGTCTTGTGATCTAGTCTAGTATGATGATTGTGGAGTAAAGATTAAAAGTAGGTCTTAAAGTCATAATGGTGATTACTAGGGCTTATAGAGTAAGTCTAATATGATTAGATAGCTTGCATAAAATTGGTATACAAATAGATAGAGTTGTTGTGGAAGGCTTTCATCCACATGACCTACCTAGAACTATATGAATGCTTGAATGTAGAATGTGAAAGGTCTTCTCACATAGAATGGTTCTATATTGAAAGGTTAATCACCTAAAATGAATCAAAACATGTTATAATACAATAACTTGAAGTTGTGACACATGATCCCTTCATGTGTAACTTGCTTAGGTAGCATGAGTTAGAAGTTCTCATGGTAGCTTGGGATTGAGGAACCATACTCTCCTAAGGATAGCTTGAATTAGCATTTGTGGGATGCTCTTCATGGTAGCTTGAATTAGCATATGTGGGATGCTCTTCATGGTAGCTTGAATTAGCATTTGTGGGATGCTCTTTATGGTAGCTAGCATTAGTGTAGGCATGGTAGCCTAGGATTGAGGACCTATACTCTTCTAAGGGTAACTTGAACTAGCATTGTTAGACTTCCTTCATGGTAGCATGACTTGGTTAGGCCAAGACAATTTCATGGTAGTTTAGGATTGAGGATTCATACTTTCCTAAGGGTAGCTTAGGGTTGAGGGTTCATACTCCCCTAATAGTAGCACGCATCATATTGAATGTTTGCATGGTAGATATGTTGGAATACTTGCATTCTTCCTTGTATAGCTTGGTTTACATGATAGTGTGTCTTCCATGCTAGTTAGGTCTAGCCTAGTAGGGTGCTAGTCTTTGATAGTCTAGAATGATAAATAGTAAGCATTGAGTAACCTAGCCTAAAGAAGTACTTAGTGTGAAGGGTAGTATGGGATGTAATTCATACATTGCACAAGTATGACTTGAAGCTACTTATGAAGTGTCCTCTTATGTGACGTATGATTAGCTTGGAATGTGTTTATAGTTTCCTTCCATGATATGATTGCCTTAAGATGGTAGTTCCTTGTCTGTATATAGTAGGTCAAGAATGACACCTATGAGTAGTACACATGAATAGAGTGATTTCAAAGATATGCTTAGTGTGAGTGGTATTATAGGATACCATTCATGCATTGCACAAGTGTGCCTTGAGGTTTCTTAGGAGTATAGTGCTCTTATGACATGAAAACCTACGTCTTGACTATGAATGTGGACTATGTCCAAGAATGACCAAAAATAGGTACTTAGCTTGGATGGTATTATGGGATGCTATTCTTGCCTTGCACAATTATGCTTTGAGATGACTTGTGAAGTAGTTCTCTTGTAATATGAAAGACTAAAGGTTGAAGTATGTAAATATGAAACTCTAAGTAAAGACCATGCCATGAAATTGATGTATCTCCTATGCTCATTAACTATGTCTTATGTTGACTTATGATTATATGATGCCTATGTTGGAGATTATGCTATGCTTATGTCATTATCTCTTATGTTTGTCTTATGTTAACTAACCATTTTTAGATGCTGTTATGATGTTGTGCTAGCTATCATACTTGGTACATTTTGTACTAACACATACATTGTGTTCATTCTAATCAAATGTAGGGTTTCAGAGATTGAGTTTCTTTGGAGGCTAGGTTTATAAGGAGCAAGAAGAGTTGAGGATTTTGGTGAGTCCTCATAGCTTCGAGGACAAGCCCATTATTTCTTTTATGTCATTTCCTTATGTTTTAGACATTTGTATGAGCTGCGTCCCAAGGCTTTTATTCAAGAGTTTAGTAGATGGTTTGAGACAAAGGTGTAGTAAAGACTTCCGCTTGCATTTTATGAAAAGTTTTCGATTGTATGATTAAAAGAAGTTTTAAATTTTTCAAAATTTTATATTATCTTATGTTATTCTATGCTAAGGGCTTGTATGAGACCCCTTTGAGGTCAAGTACGCTATGTTACACCTAGGGTATACCCTTGGGTCGTGACACTGTTAAATCCATTGCTAGGCCAGAGGGGGTGGTAGAAGATATGTTAGTTCAAGTATGTTCCTTGATTTTTCTGGTGAATTTAGTGATCTTAGATTTTGAACCTGATTCTGAAGTTTCATTCATTTTGGGACGTCTGTTCTTGGCCTCGGGTAGGACATTTATTGATGTAGTAGCTGGGCAATTAACTATGAGGGCACATGATAAGGTTGAGGTATTTGAGGTTTACCACGCTTTAAAATTGCCTTCTATCTATGAAGAGTTGTCTGCTATTACGGTGGTAGATCACATAGTAGAATCGCAGTTAGTTGTGCCCGATGATCCCTTAGAAAGAGTGTTAGTGGGCCATGAGGTGGATGGAGATACTGAGGCCCAAGAGATAGAGACATGTTTGAATCTGGTACTCGTAGAGACTCACAGGTATAGAGTGGAGCCATTAAATCGTGAGTTAGGGCCTCCACCCAAACCCTCAATCGAAGAAGCTCCCAAGTTGGAACTGAAAACACTACCTGCTCACCTAAGGAATTCTTATTTGGGTACTAACAAAACTTTGCATGTTATACTTTCTGCAGAGTTGTCTGAAATATAGGTTGATGCGGCATTGAGGGTCCTTAAGCGGATAAAGAAAGCAATTGGATGGCAGATGGCTGATATTCATCGGATTAGTCCGGTGTTATGTATGCACAGAATCTACATGGAAGATGATCACAAACCAAGTGCACAACATCAACGCAGACTAAATCCTTTGATGAAAGAAGTGGTGAGAAAGGAAGTAATAAAGTGGCTAGATGCTGGAATTGTGTACCCGATCTCTCAGAGTAGGTGCGTAAGTCTGGTGCAGTGTGTTCCCAAGAAGGGAGGTATAACAGTGGTAAGGAACGAAAAGAATGAGTTGATTCCTACTAGAACAGTGACCAGATGGATAATTTGTATGGATTACCGAAAACTAAATGATGCCACCCAGAAAGATCACTACCCCATTTCTTTCATTGATTAGATGTTTGACCGACTAGCAGGGCAGCAATACTATTGTTTCTTAGATGGGTATTCCGGTTACAACCAGATCTTAATTGCACCCGAGGATTAGGAAAAGACCACATTCACTTGTTCTTATGGTACATATGCATTCAAACGAATGTCATTCAGACTTTGCAATGTACCATCAACTTTTCAAAGGTGTATGATGGAAATTTTTCATTATATGGTGGAAGACTTTGTAGAGGTGTTCATGAATGATTTGTCCATCTTCGGGAAGTTTTTTGAGATATGTCTCAGGAATCTTGATAAGGTACTTGCTAGGTGTGAAGACACTAACTTAGTGCTAAACTGGGAAAAGTGTCATTTTTTGGTTAGAGAGGGGATAATGTTGGGACAGAAGGTGTCTAAGTCGGGATTAGAGGTTGATAAAGCCAAGGTAGAAGTTATTGAAAAATTGCCCCTCCCATTTCTGTAAAAGGTGTGCGAAGTTTCCTTGGACATGCAAGTTTTTACCAGAGATTCATCAAGGATTTCTCCAAGATTGCAAGACCTATGTTCAGTCTTTTGGAGAAGGAGGTGAAATTTGATTTTGATGAGACGTGCTTGAAAGCTTTTGAGATGTTGAAGAGGAACTCCTCAATTGCTTCGAATTCAGAAGTACCATTTGAACTCATGTGTGATGCAAGCGACTTAGGAGTGGGTGCAGTTTTGGGACAAAGAAAAAATAATGTGTTCCACTCGATCTATTATGCAAGCAAGACCCTCAACTATGCACAAGTTAATTACATAGTGACTGAGAAGGAAATGCTAGCTTTAGTGATCACCTTTGACAAGTTCAGATCATATTTGGTAGGTACTAAGGTGATTGTTTTTACTAACCACGCAACTATTAGGTACCTATTCAACATGAAGGATGCTAAACCAAGGTTGATTCGGTGGATATTGCTTCTCCAAGAATTTGACCTTGAGATTAAGGATAGGAAAGGTATTGAGAATCAAATAGTTGATCACTTGTCTAGATTGGAGGATTTCTCCCGTGTGAATAAAGGTGAACAAATCCGGGAAGAGTTTCCGGATGAGCAATTGATGGCACTAGATATCGCTCAAGTGCCTTGGTATGCGGACATTGTGAATCTAATTGTTAGTGGAGATTACCCCTGGGTGCAACCACGCAACAAAAGAAAAGGCTTAATCATGATGCTAAGTTCTATATCTGGGATGAACCATTCTTGTTCAAGCAAGGTGTGGATCAGGTGGTGAGAAGATGCATTCCGAATTATGAGGTTCAAAAAGTGCTTGAAAGTTGGCATGCTAGCCCATATGGAGGACACCATGGAGGAGAGCGCACGATGCACAAGGTACTACAATTTGGTTTCTTTTGGCCCTCGCTATTTAAAGATTTTATTGCTTTTGTGAAGGGTTGTGATAAATGCCAAAGGTTGGGTATTATTTCAAGAAGACATGAGATACCGCTGAGTAAAATTTTGGAGGTTTAAATTTTTGATGTGTGTGGAGGTTTAAATTTTTGATGTGTGGGGGGTATTGACTTTATGGGTCCCTTCCCACCATCGAGTGGAAACCAATACATCCGTGTGGCTGTGGATTATGTGAGTAAATGTGTGGAGGTTGTCGCTCTTCCTTCGAACGATCCAAGGGTTGTGATAAGTTCATCAAGAAGCACATCTTTACTCGCTTTGGCACTCCAAGGGCAATCATAAGTGATGGAGGTAAGCATTTAATTAACCATCTAGTTAAAAATCTTCTTGCTAAGTATGGTATTCAGCATAAAGTTGCTACAGCTTACCATCCTTAAACGAGTGGCCAAGTGGAAGTTTCAAATAGAGAGGTGAAGCAAACAGTGAATGCGAAGAGGAAGGATTGGTCTGAGAAGTTAGATGATGCGTTGTGGGCATATTGGACTGCTTAGAAGTCTCCCATGGGGACTTCTCCCTATCACATAGTGTTTGGTAAAGCATGTCATCTTCCGGCGGAATTAGAACAGCAAGCTTATTGGGTGATTAAGAGGTTAAATTTGGACCCTGAGCTATCCAGTAGAAAGAGAGTGAGTCAATTTCACGAACTTGAAGAGTTTAGGCTCCACACATATGAGAATGCCAAACTTTACAAAGAAAAGATGAAAAGGTGGCATGACAAGTACATAGTTACTCGTACTTTCACTATGGGAGAAAAGGTCCTACTCTTTAACTCTAGATTAACGTTATCCCCTGAAAAACAAAGGTCTAAATGGAGTGGTCCTTTCGAAGTGGTAAGAATGACATAACGTGGGTTATTGAACTTAAAGGCGAGACTGGCCCTACGTTCTTGGTAAATGGGCAAAGGGTGAAACACTACTTTGGTGTAGATTCAAATCGTGATCTGGAGGCTCTTGAGCTAAATGATGAATGATCCAAACTGCATCGTGCTGCTATGTTAAATCAAGTGCTACACGGGAGCCAACCCGTGAACAGTAAATAATAGATAGGTAGTTCGTTTTTGAATTTTGATTTTTTGTTTTAGCATAGTTTCAATTCTTAGAGTCTAGGAAGTACTTTTTTTAGTTTTAGCTAGATAGGATTTTTCATTATTTGTAATTTAGTTTGAAATAGTGAAAAATGTTTTTTTTTACAGAAATCACTGAAGCCAAGCGCACTGGCTGGCGCGCCACGCTTGGAGTTGAAGTTCAGAGGCCTCCTGCTGGCGCACTGTAACGACTCAAGAGCACCCCCTAGTCGTTCCCGGCGTTTTCGACCTCGAAGAGGTCTTATACAAGCCCTTAGCATTCATCATAACATGTGTCATAGAATAAAATCACGGAAAATTTAAAACTTTTACTTTGGAAGTTCAACTTCACTTCATAAATGAAAATAGAATCTAACTTCATCACAATGTACCATCTAGACATAGAAGTATCGAAAATGGGACTTAGCCCTTACATCAATAAGAAGTTTTGAAATAGGAAAGTACAACAATGTCTTTCAACATAAGCAAAGAACTAAACATAGAAGCTAGATCATATGGTCTTGTCCTCGGACTTGAGGACTCACCAACTTGGGGAAGCAACTCCAAGTGTCTTGAGAATTAAGCTTGAATCCTCAACGGCTCGAACCTAAATATTGGGGAAAAAGGTAGAAAATATGAGTTAGTACAACACACGTACTAAGTATGGCTACTATGCATAAAAACCATTGAAAACATGCATAAAAGGACATTTTATTCAAAACATGCTTTTTACCAAGTAAATCCAATATGCACACAAAATAAGCATCATAGTCCAAACCAACGTATTATCATCCCAATCATGTAGACAACCCAAGCAATACTAGTGCAATGCGAAGAATAGAATCCCATAACCCTATTCAAAGCCAAGTATCACATTAAGCAACCTACTTCATGCATACATTCATAAGATCATATTTCATCATAACTTACCATATTCATAATGATCATACATAACATAGCTTCAAAATACATAAGTCATAATCAT
>JAJOOS010042358.1:0-10216 GCA_029582725.1 Solanum chiquidenum | reverse complement strand
TAAGGGTAATTATGTTGTAAATGCAAGGGGTTGTGACTGAAAGCATGTTCTCGCTTAACACTTACGAATGAAAATGATGGAATGTGAAATACCTTATATTGTTGAATGTCATCTCTTGACTTGGTAGACTTAGGTGCTCTTCTTGATAAATGAAAAGCTATGTTCAATGTAAATCGATAGGCTATGACATCCCTTTCATATGTAAGTGATGAAATCTGTTTCGAGCTGGGTAGAGTTTGGTTGTTGATCAACAGAGCACTGGTTGTTGATCCTGATTTCATGTATCTGCATCATAAAAGGTTTAGGCCAAATGGCGTCAGTACATGGAATGTACGAACATGCAAAAGCAAATCTAACACATGACATAGTCTTGAACTGGAACTGAAGAAACAACTTACCTCGTCTCAACTCAACTCAAGGATACTCAAACTTACTCAACGCAGTTCAACATAAAATAGTAGTAAATATGCATTATATAGAAATGCTTTTAAAGATAGTGGATAACAACTAAATTTATTGAAAAATACTAAAAATAACTCAGTTTGTATTTAAAAATACAAAATAAACTCTATTTGGAAGATTCTTTAACGACAACTATCACTATGAGCTATGTGATGATACAACATCTCGCCCGTGCTACCAGAACTATCCTATACCTTGCCGAGGCATAGAAATCCTATACTAAGTGGATACACTAAGCTATGCTTAAAAATCAATAAAGAATCATCTAAAAAGTATGACCCTTTCTACCCATGTTGGATACATGGTTTATGGGGACTGTGAGTTGTTTGAACTCTCCCTCATATCAGTGCTCAATACTACTCCCAAAATATAAATTAGCTCATATGTTTTCAAAAAAAACATTTCCTCATCCTCAACTTTGAGATTATTACTCAAAATATTTCTCTTAAGAGGGATGGTACTCAAAACTCCTCATGAACTAATTTGGAAATCGGTGTTTCCTCTCATCTTAAATGTAAAAACAGTTAATCTTGGGAATACTTAGTTCCCATATATCATTTTGAGAAAAATGAACTTAACTCTCCTCGTCCTCAAACTCAAGTACACAAGTCTTAAAACAAGTTTAAAATGATTGTAAAAGACTTCTCGAAATGACTCAGAAGAACTCTCAAGACTTAACTCTTAACTCGACATTGAATTTGAATTAAGAATTCAATGTTATGATTCATGTTATGAATGATTTATCGATGTTTAGATGTAGTTTAGACTAGTTAGAATAATTAGGGAGTAAAGGTACCCTTTGAAAGAAGTCAGACGGGCAAAACGATAGATAAAAGGGTAGCGGCAGGCGACCATTGTGCATTGTTGGTATGGGGAGTCAACCCCTAGACTTTAGGGAGAACTTTTTGGCGCACTGCTGGGGCGCCTCCCTAGCCCCTCTGGCGCATTTGAGGCCCGCCACCCCAGCCCCTCTGGTGCATCTGGGGCGCGCCTCCCCAGCCCTCCTTTAGAACATTCTGACAAATTTTTCTACTCGTTTTCTGATAATAATTTGACTATAATCGATATATTTTCTCAAGTTTTCCTTAGATTCAATTACCCAATACAAGTACACAAGACTCTACTCAAAAACAACCATCAACCTCGATACATTTATCTCAAGAACTCATCAAACCCATCCTAATCAAGAACGAAAAAAATACTTCAAGAACACTCATCAAGAACTTAAATCTTTTAATATTTATGGATGAATTCGAATAGGTAAATCATGATTGACATGTGGATGAACGAATCCAACACTATGAAAACTTACATACCTTAATTTCACAAAAATCCTCGACAAAACTCACGAATCCTAACGAACGCCTTAACCTTTCTTCTTTTCTCCTCTTTTCACTTCTTGAACTCTCTTCTAAAACCCTAAGCGTAAATTAGGATTTGTAAAACTGACCCAAATATGTCTTGACCCCAAACTATTTACTAATTTCATTTTAATCTGATGGGGTAAGGAAAACACCAAAATACCCCTGATAATATCGGGTAACTTTTCTTAACTGGACAGGAAGATTTCAAATGTTCATATCTTCCTCATTCGAACTTGAAACTTTGCATACTTGGTGGTGTTAGAATGAGGATTCAAAGACCTTTTATTTGATATCTTTTGGGCCACCTAAATCATCTTGTACTGAAAGTTATGATCGTTTGAAGTTGACCCAAAACTCACAACTTAAGCATAACTTTAAAAAAATCTCAATTTAGCTATTTCCAATTTAGTGTTCTCTAAATTTAGCTCTTTCTAAGGTGGAATATTACAATAATTGCTAGGATTGTGTGACAAAATAGGGAGTGATTTATGGAGTTAAATAAGGATGAGATAAACATTAGTTTTTGGAGTTAGGATTTATGTATCTAGTGTTTGGGGTTTAGGAGTAAAATAAGAGATATTGGAAAATTTTAGAACTGGTAGAAATAATGGAAATTATGAAAAAAAGGTATGTGTATAGGTAATTTATCCTAGTAAGTATACATACCAAAAAATATGTCAACATTGTCTGACCAACCCAAAAGTGGCCAGCCCACCAAAATCTAAGAAACAATAACGTAAACAATTAGACAAGTTCAAAAATATTCTCAAATCTTCCGAGAAATCCTCCGTGAAACCTTGGAACTTGTTCTCTAAGAGAATATTTTTTTTCTAGTATATTAGAGATTTATTTTGTTTTTTAAGTGTATGTAATATTTTTTATTTCTTTATTTTGTTATGTAAATAAGCTTAGAGTTCATTTATTAAGCATTATAAATATGGGGGGTTTTGTAGTTGATTTATTCGAAAGAGAAAATAAATTTTTTCATCCATGTTTTATTATCTTATTTTGGTTTTGATCCTTATGATATCTCATTAATCATACTTAACTTTTAATTAATTAAAGTAACTGATTTCAGTCCTTCTACTAAAAGTGAATATCAATTTCAACAGATCAGTTACTGCTGGCAGGGATAATTTTTGTATTACAATAATATAATATATAAATAATAATATTTTTGTTAGAATTCACGTAAAATAACACATTTCACAGTGCATTGTGAGACAATGAATTAAGGGTTATAGAAAAGTTTCAAAATTAGGTGTAGGTGACTCAAGTCTTAATTATTGAGTAGGGGTGATAATTTTTAAATTAAAAATTAAGGGGTTGAATTTTTCATCCCCAAGTTTTTTTTATTGTACACTTTAGCCCATCTTATATAAAACCCTAAATAATAAGAAATGGAAGGGAAAAAAGGGAACCAACGGCTCACCTTTTCCTTTTTCTCTCTTGCTTATTCTTCCATTGTTGCTGCTCTTCTTCTTCATTCTTCTTCATTCTTCTTCATCATCATTCTTCTTCTTCTTGTTCATCACCATCTTCTTCTAGCTGTTCATCATTTTCTTCTTCTTTAGTTGATATTCACATTATATTGCTGCTATCAGACTAATTTTCAATCCTATATCCTTGGGCATTACATCATAGGTGATTTTGATAAATAAACTAATGATTTTTACTGTAATTTTTCATTTTAGTAGTTTGAGTGTTTCTTCATTAATTTATAGCCGCATACCAAACAAGTAAGTCATCTGTTGCAACAAAAAGCCTACTTCTTGGATACATATTACAGTACTATGTCAAGCTAGAACTAAACCAAAAGTTTGTCGCTTCATCCCAACGAATAAGTTATTTATTGCAACTGATGAGTCATCTGCTAGACCACCAGATGACTCATATGTTGCAACAAATGTCTTATTTGTTTGATACATATTACAGTACCAGTTAAAGAACCAAAAGCTTGTCCCAACAGATAAGTCATTTATTACAACATATGAGTCATCAACAACACTAGACGACTCATCTATTGCAACAAATGGTTTATCCGTTGGAAACATGTTACAGTACCTGGCCAAACTAGAAAAAACCAAAAGTTTTTTCTAATAGATAAGTCAGATATTGCAATAGATCAATTATCTGTTGCAATAGATGACTCATTTGCTACAACAATTGACTTACATGTTGGATAAGCTTTTGGTTCTTGATATGTATCCAACAAGTGAGTCATCAATTGCAACAATTGAGTCATCTGCTTCAACAAATGACCTACTTGTTGGAATAGATCATTGACTTAATTGGACAATGATTGTGCATATAATATTTAACTGTATATAGCCACTCAACTTTACTATACAATCATTATTAAATATTTTAATAAATTCCTATAGATACCATTAATGGAAGAATCAATAATAATAGTTGTTGATTATTATGGTGAATGGATTGAGAAGAACAATCTCTTTATTTGGGGTTGGAAGGATGCTGACATGTCAGACTCAGTATTGATGACCGTCCAAAGAGATATTTTGTATAATGATTTTGTGAACTCAATCATTATCTATTGTGGACTAAATTTTTAACCAAATGATCTTGTCATCAGTTACATGCACAAGTCTTTTGAGAATCAGAAGGTACTACCTTTTAAGATAAGCAATCAACTTCGTTTGCATGCTTATCTGAGTGATGCAACTAGGCATGTTATAAGGGTGTACGTTATTGAAAAAACTGATAGAGAATGAAAATGTAGAAACAAGTCTAATAAAATATGTTAAGTGATGAATTGAATGGGATGAACTTGAATATTTTAGCTGATGAGATTGGAGATCATGTGGAGGAGGACCAAACACCTGCAACCATTGTTGATATAGTGGGCCGTTCTCAGTCAAAACAATTGAACAATCTTCAAGATGATGAGACAGGTTTCTACAGAGGAATGATATTCAAGAACAAAGAAGAACTAGTCACTTCACTGCATATTGCTTGCTTCAAAAAATATTTCAAACTTGCAACGGTGATTAATTCGCGTTGTGTATTGTTCTAAATGTGCACATCGAGAGTGCAAGTGGTGGTTGAGGGATGTGAAATACATAAATTTTGACAGATTTTATATTAAAACTTATAAAAAGTATCAAACATGTAGTTCGAAGCATATTACGAGTCATAATCTACATGCCACAATAAAATTCCTTGGTAAATACTTCAAAAATTGCTTCCCCAATAGTAAAGATCCGCCTACAAGAGATATGGCCAATCAACTACGTACAAAATTGGGTTGTGAGGTGAGTTATTGGAAGATATATAAGGGTAGAGAGATTGCAAAGTCTTTGGTTAGGGAAACACATGAGAACGGGTATGGAGTGCTTGATGAATACCGCTAGATGCTTGAGTCCACAAATTCAGGAAGTAAGACGGTATTGCAGGTTGATGAAAACGAAAAGCTCAAGTACTTTTTTGTAGCCTATGCGGCTTTGATTCAAGGTTTTCAACGATTGAGAAAAGTCATAGTCGTTTACGCGACATTCTTGAAGAGCAAGGATGAAGGAGTTTTACTATCAGTGGTGGCGCACGATGCAGAGAATCAGTTTTTTTCGGTGGCTTTTTGTGTAGTGGATAAAAAATGTTATGCCTCATATTAATATTTTTTCTTAACAAATGAGAAGTTATGTAGATGATACGAATGAGCTGTGCATAATTTTTTATAAGCATTCAAGTATCCAAAAGATGGTTTCATTGTGTATCCATCAGCTCATTATGGTTGTTGCATGAGGCACCTTGGAGAAAATATTGGAAATAATTTTCACAATGCAAAGATCGTATCTCATTTTTATAATGCAGCGAAAGCGTACAATAAAGTTGAGTTCTATGACCATTTCAATCAGATAAGGGATATGGTACCCAAGGCAACCAAACATGTTGAATCAGTTGGATTTCATAGATGGAGCAACGCATTTTGCCCGAGAAATAGGTACAATACTATATAATTGAGTATCTTGTTTAAGCTTTATATAATTGTATATCTTATTAAGTTATTTTCTTTTGTATAGGTATAATTTTATGACGTCAAACATTGTTGAATCTATGAATGCAATGTTTGCAGTGAATTTCTTATCGTCGCATTATTTGATGAAATAATATGAGATTTGAAAAATTATTTCACAATAGGCGTACAGAGTTGGTCAACTCACCAAACATACTTGTTCCTTCAATGGAAAAACAAATATCAAAGAATATCAATTTGGGAAACAAGTTATTGATCCATCAAATAACCAATTACAAGTTCAGTATCAACGGTCATAATGATGTTGCCGCGGTCGATCTTCAAAGAAGAACCTGCACATGTAGAGTTTTTTACTTGGGCAAAATACCTTGTTCACATGCTATGGCAGCGCTTTGATCCCACTGTGTTGCACAATTTGAAAATCAGATCTATGAGTACTCGTCTTCATATTATTCGATGTAAAAATACATAATTGCATATTGTGAGGAAATTAATTTGGTGCCTCCTGAAGATTATTGGATTGTTCCTTTGGAGAGAGAAATACCTCCTCCATATGTTGAACCAAGCAAACCTAGAAGAAGGCGAACAAAGAGGAGGCGTGGAGTCGGGAAATCATATCCAACAAGAAAAAATAAGTGTTAAATATGTAAAATTATGGGACACAAAAGAACAATATGCCCGATTTGAAATGGTTCATAATTATTGTAATAGTGAAATAACTATTTTGTACTTAGTTATCAATTTGATAATTTTAACCCAGTTTGGTTGATTGGGTATGTTCATATTTATTGTATAAAATATATTAGTTATGCTCATCCGTTGCAACAAACTTTACATATTTTGCATCAGTTGCATTATCTATTGCATTATTTGTTGCAATAGATAACCCATTTGCTGAAAATAATCAAATAATTATGATCATCTGTTGCAATAAATATAGAAATCTATTACAATAAATATATAATATGTATTATCTATTGCAATAGATGACCCATCCATTGAAAATAATCAAGCATATACGATCATCTATTGTAATGGATGCTTCATCTGTTGCAACATATGAGCATTAGTTGCAATAGATGAGCATATATGTTTGATCATTTTCAATTAACTCTATATATATTTGGTATGAAATGCTTCATTGAACCATAATTAGTAATAAATAAAGTTATTTAATTATAATTACTTTTCAATTAATAAATTCAATTACATTTTCAATGCATTATAGAGTAATTACATGATCAACTAATTCTATTCGTCTTAAATAAAGTGATCAATTGATTATATTTATATGAAATTCTTCATTAACTCATAATTAGTGATAAATAAAGTTATTTAATTATAATTATCTTTTAATTAATAAATTCAATTACATTTCCAATTCATTATAGAGTAATTACATGATCAACTAACTGTATTCGTCTTTAATAAAGTGATCAGTTGATTATTTTGATATGAAATGCTTCATTAACCCATAATTAGTGATAAATAAAGTTATTTAATTATAATTACCTTTTAATTAATAAGTTCAATTACATTTTCAATGCACTATAGAGTAATTACATGATCAACTAATTGTATTTGTCTTAAATAAAGTGATCAATTGATTATTTGATATGAAATGCTTCTTTAACCCATAATTAGTGATAAATAAATTCATTTAATTATAATTACCTTTAAATTAATAAGTTCAATTACATTTTCAATGCATTAGAGAGTAATTACATGATCAACTAACTGTATTTGTCTTAAATAAAGTGATCAATTGACTATTTTGGTATGAAATTCTTCTTTAACCCATAATTGGTGATAAATAAAATTATTTAATTATAATTACCTTTTAATTAATAAGTTCAATTATATTTTCAATACATTATAGAGAAATTACATGATCAATTAACTGTATTTATCTTAAATAAAGTGATCAATTGATCATTTTGATATGAAATGCTTCTTTAACCCATAATTAGTGATAAATAAATTAAAATTTAATTATAAGTTCAATTACAATCCCAATGCATTATCTATTGCATTATCAAGTGCAATAGATAACACATCTGTTGAAAATAATCAAATAAATATGATCATTTGTTGCAACAAATATAGAAATCTATTACAACAAATGTCTAATATGTATTATATGTTGCAATAGATGACCCAATCGTTGAAAATAATCAAACATATATGCTCATCTGATGCAATAGATGATTCATATGTTGCAATCATCTATTGCATCAGATGAGTTGCAATAGATTATAACATGCTGCGATATCTATTTCAATAGTATAATTTAACATTTTACAAATCTAAGAATAAAATAGAATTCATGATAAAATAACTCAACATCTATAAAATATAAAATATTATCATCAACAATTACAAAATACTAGTTTCACGGCACGTGCGTTGCACGTGTGTATCGTATATAGTATACGATGTTGTAAAATAGAATTAATATTATTGAATTAGAGATTTTTAGTAAATAATTATAGTATAAAGAACATAGGACAAGTGCTTTTAAATGATTAATACAGATTGTCATAAAGTTACTTGTATTTTGAGATCAAAATGACCAGTTATTATTGAAATATTTCAAAATACATTCAAAGTTTAAATATTGGGAGAAAGCGACATTTCTTTAGTAGTATTATTATTTACTTCACTCAATTTTGTAAACAAATCTAACTAATAAATATTTAAAAAAATATCAATACGAAAAATGTCACCAATAGTTTTTTTCTCTTCAGGTTATGAACATATATGATGGACACCATTTAAGTATAATTTTTCTCTAAAATATTCATAATGAAATTAGTGTGTGCATGACACTAATAAAGATTACCATAAATATTTTAATATTTTATCTTTATATGGACTCTATCTTTTACCAATTAATATTTGAGTAAGACTATCATAGAGAGGTAATTATACAAAAAAAAGGTATTTTATTATTATAACGAATGATAATTAAATTGAGGTTTGAGTGTATGCCAAATATTTAGCTTGACCAATTCATTGTTTTAGATATACATATATATTTCAGTAGCATAATTTAATTTTAATATATGAACAGCATCACCTTTCGTGAAAAATATTTCATTTCTTTAAGTTTCTACCTTATATTTGTAGAATTGTAGTCTTCTCCTTTTTTGTGCTGCATACACATCATATAGTTATTGTCTAATGAAAGTATCTAGTTTCTTATAGAAGTTGTATCATGATATACAATATTAAACTTTTTCAATAATAAAAATTAATAGATGAATAAAATTTAAAGTATTTTTTTATAGAATCTTTAATTTGATTTAAGATTATTTTATGATCAATCACTATTTTCTTATGTATTTTTATATAACTAACAAAGAGTGTATCTTGTGACGTAAAATTTTCTCAAATTAAAACGAACATAAAATAATAGGAAAAAAAATATATGGAATGATACATAGCCAATGAAGAAAGAAGTCGAAAATATATGTTCATGCTATATTCACTATAGTGTTCCATTTGATTAAAATCTCTTGTCACCAACACTTTACTTTGTTCGTTCATTTTTACTTACATATCTATTAAAAAATATTTATTATCATGTCTATATTATCATATTATCAGTAAAAGTGAAAAATCTATTTTTGAAATAGTGGATTTAACATCAAAACTAATGATTCAATGAACTATGTTGGTACCCGTTGTTTTGGCAAAATCATAAAGAAACTCCTTCATTTGAGAGTAAAAAAAAACAAAAAACAAAGAAGAAATATCTTACCCAAATCATGTGACTTTATTCATACTTGTTTATTATTATTGTTTTTCCACAACTTTTCATCACTGTTAACTCATGGAAATCGTAAGAAAAAATACGAGTGAATTTATGAATAATTTGCTATGATTTATTCACCAACTCTTTCTTATGTGGTACCTCAAATTTCATTGAATTTTGAACTTAATCAACTGTTGCAAATAACCCTGAGATTTTAAGAAGAAGAAGAGTAGAAAGCTTTAAAAATGGTAGTTTAAAAGTGAGAGGAAACCATCTATTTATAGATAACAAATAATAGTATTAGTAGGTTGATATACCGTGAGTTTACGGTATTTCTAATACATTTCACTTAAAAGTTGTGTGTGTCTAGGGCCTTTTAGTATTGGTTTTTATGTGTTTTTATCATATTTTGCAGAAAAGATGTTCAGGCGCGGAAGTAAAGAGACAGCTGAAAGGGATGCAGAAAAGGGCAACTACGGAGTGATCTACGGACCGCAGGTCTATTGACGCTCCGTAGATGGTGGCCGTAGATCAGCAGCCAAGGCATGGAGGCAAATCAGGGAAATCTGACCAAGTGTGGAACCACAGTGCCCATTGACGGTCCGTAGATGGATCTACGGACCGTACTGTTGATCCGTA
>JAJOOS010042357.1:0-12427 GCA_029582725.1 Solanum chiquidenum | reverse complement strand
ATATATAATTAAAAAGAATTAGTATATTATATGGTATGCATTTGTGTTAACATTGGTGATCATTTTTTTTGTAACAGTAATAAATAATTTACATAGAAATATAATCAAATTTTATTCCTATTATAAAATATTACACTCAAAGCACTGTTTTATAGTTTTATTAGTTTTAAAAAAGAGTTATTAAATAAAGTACATTGTTGATTAATTTTGATGTACCAATATCTATGTTGATGAATAAAATTAAGCTGACACCATTAATCATATTTTATTTCAATATTGTATCATTTAATATACCAACTGTTATTATGATAAGTAGAACCAAATTAAATGTTATACCATATATGATATAAATACGATATCATTTAATATACCAATTTTTATTGTTATAAATATAACCGAATTAGCAACATCATATTATATTATACCATCGATACCGAATATTATATTAACTTAAGAATCACTTAATATGTATGTTTAGTGTAACTGTCAATTAGTTACCATATATTTTACTAACTTATATCATATATCATTCCAATATTAATTCATATGATACACCAATATTCTATAAATAGCAACAATAACCATTTAATACACCATTTTTGGTCAATAAAAAAAATTAACACTGGTAAAAATGGTCACCATTTGTAAATAATGCAGTATCGTTTCTAACATTAAATAGTATTCTAAAATAAATGTTTATTAAAAATATCTAAAAACATTAATCAACAACAATCTCAATTATGCCAATGATATTTGGTACAAGTCTTCTTGTTGTGACCTTTGTACCACATTTACTACAACTCACTTTTAATCTCTTGAATTTAACCTCGTTAAATTCTTTTATACAACCGTAGTTTGGTGGTCTCCCTGATAGCCTCCTTGCATCTGGTGGAAACACTATATCTTTCAACGCATGCTAAGAAATTTCCATCACAACATATCTGATTACCAACTCAAATATTGTTGTGTCGATTCCTAATTGAAAATAAATAATCTTAATTAAACCATCATATTTTGTGATTGCATCATATATCACTCCTTAAATTTTGAAATCCACATACATTCCTGCTTCAGAGGCTCATAAATAATTTCACACAAATAACACCATAAATAGAATTACAGTGGTATAATTTAGGATACAGAATGATATAATAATTTATTAGTTTAAATGATGTGCAGAATTGAATTTTTTTGGTACAAGGTATATTATAGAATGGTATAAGCCTATTGTTTTTCTTATTATAAATTAAATTAAGCAATTATTATGGTGTATATTAGGGTTACAAATTTGTGAACACTTTAGTGTATGATATACATCATCATCTGCACCACAAAATACCCAAATTATACCGATTAACAAACTAACCAATGTCATATAACAAACAATACAAAATTTTCATGCTTAATCAAAATAAATTTTAAAATTCATTTTATATTTGTTGTTAAATTTTATTTTCGTTTTATAGATAATACTAGGCTAATATATACAAACAACATTATACAAATGTTGAATTAATTTTTTTCTAAATAACTCGGTAAATAACATAAAAATTCAACAAAAATACACCATAACGGATTGATATATATATATATATATAATATTTAAATATATTAACTACATCAACACGTACGCCACATACTAAAGAATCTATGTATCTAAAATATAACAACTACACCAATACATAAACCACTAATTATCAATAATTTTAACTATTGGTGAGTACCTATGTATGGTGCAAATTAATTGAGCATGTTATTGCTTATGTTGTACAAATCACGACCAGAAAATATCAATCACCAAAGCTATAACAATATATGTTTATAAAAATAGTTAAATAAAACCAACAAAATACTTTAAAACTATCATAATCGAAACAACTATTACTGTGAATACCTGTTACATCCCATCTTCCATTGTGCTGAATTAAAATTCAGAAAATATTATATTTTTCATTGGATGCACGTTCAGAACAGAGGAGATAGAGAGTTTGATTTTGATTAGAGTTATGAAAGAGAAACATTAACTATATTAGAGATATTTATGAAAGGTAAATAAAAGAGGGGGAGAAAATTAAGAAATAAAAATATCTTCCAATAGTAAATTATGGGTTGTCATGTTCTATTTTCCATTTTTTAAGATTTTTAAAAATTATTTTATTGTGTTTTGTAAAGAAATCTATTGCTATGTTGGTGAAAAAAGAAACTATTATTATATAATGGTTATTTAGGTGCTTATTTTGTATAGTTAGGTTTTTGCCCTTTACGTGTTGTAAATGTTATGGATTTTGAATATCTATCCAAAGAAGCCTAATATGGGTATTCACTTCTCTGTTGATTTCCTTTACAAAGTGTGTTTGTTTGGTATATAAATATATATATATATATATATATTTTGGACATCTTCAACCCATCTCTATTTTATTCTCTATTCTCTATATTTGGAGAGTAAAATAAAGAATGAGCACTCTAAGCCCTCTTTATTTTAGTCTCTATCTGTCACGCCCCGAGCCTCCAACTTGGAAGTGTTCGGCACTCGAGAACCATTGCTAGCCCCAAGCGAACCCTTGGCCTGGCTCAACTCTCACCGGAAGACTTACTTAACATATAATAGTCTCAAAAGATAAACTCAAATAACAAACTCATAATGTTATAAAGGAAACATTCAACTGGCCAAAGAGGCAACTCTAGTCTTTAAACATTTATAACTGAAAATGAAAAAGACTCATGAACTACTGTCTACCAATCTATGAAGCCTCTAATACTATGAGGATGTCGGGACAAGACCACTGATCATCCTAACAAAACTAAAATAAGATAACAGAAATAACAGAGGGATCCTCCGGAAGCAAGGAGGCTCACCAAACAAATTTGAAACTCGACTGGATCAACGAAGCGCAAGTTGATGATCCTGGTTACCTGTATCTGCATCATAAAAGATGCGGGGAAAATGGTGTCATTACATGGAATGTACGAGCATGCGAGAGGAAATCTAAAACCTGACATAAGTTTGAACTGGAACTGAAGAAACAACTTACCTCATCTCAACTCAACTCAGTTAAATATAAAAGCAATAACAATAATGCGATATAAAGAAAAGACTTTAAAATAGTAGATAGCAACTTAATGTATTGAAAAATAACTCAGTTTGTGTGTAAAAATATAAAATAAACTCTGTTTGGGAGATTCTCTAACCGACAACCATCACTATGAGCTATGTGATGATATAGCATCTAGTGCACGCTGTCAAAACTGTCATATACCTTGCCGGGGTAAAGAACTCTTCAACTAAGTAGATCCACTAGTCTAAGCTAAAAATAAATAAGAAATTATCTAAAAAGTATGACCTTTTCTACCCACGTTGGTTACATGGTTTATGGAGGTTGTTCGTTGTTAGAATTATCCCCCATATCGATGCTCAATACTTCTCCTAAAATATAACTTAGCTCATATGGTTTAAAAAACATTTCCTATTCCTCAAATTTGAAATTATTACTCAAAAGGTTTCTCTTAAAAGAAATAGTACCCAAAACTCCCCATTAACTCTTTTGGAAATCGGTGTTTCCTCTAATCTTAAATGTAAAAACATTTATTCTTGGGAATATTTAGTTCCCATATATCATTTTAAATAAAATGAACTCTACTCTACTCTTCCTCAAACTCAAATGTTCAAGTCTTAAAAAAAGCTTAAAAGATTGTAAAAGACTTCTTAAAATGACTCGAAGAACTCTCAAGACTTTACTCTTAGCTCTACCTTGAATTTAAATTATAGATTCAAGGTTATGATTAATGTTATGAATGATTTATCGATGTGTAGAAGTAGTTTAGAGTAGTTAGAATCAATATGGAGTAAAGGTATACCTTAAAAGGACTTAAACGGAGCAAACATTGCAAAAGGGTGGGGGCAGGCGACCCTGGCGCACTACTGGCGCGGGGCGCCAGCCCCTAAACTTCATAGAACATATTCTGCCGTACTTCTCGGGCGCCGCCCCATCCCCTCTGGCGCATTTGGGGTGCGCCTCCCCAACCCTCCCCCAGAACTCTCCGACGAATTTTCTTTCTCATTTTCTGACCCTAATTCGTCTAGAATCAATTTACTTTTTTAAATTCTCCTTAGATTGAATTATCCAATACAATTACTCGAGAATATACTCAAAAACAACTCTCAAACTCAACACAATTATCTCAAGAACTCATCAAACTCATCCTAATTCTAGAACGAAACCATTACTTCAAGAACACACATCAAGAACTTAAATTTTTCAATCTTTATGGACGAATTCGAAAATGTAAATCATGATTGGCGTGTTGGTGAATGAACCCAACACTATGAGAACTCACATACATCTTAGGGATCAAACCCTTGGCGAAACAACTTTTGATCCACAAGAAAATTCGATGAACGCCTTGAATCTTCCCTCCTTTCTCCTTTTTTCTCTTCTTGAACTCTTTTCTAAAACCCTATGCGTGAATTAGGATTGTAAAACAGACCCAAATCAGTTTAGACCCCTAAAACCTTACTAAAAACTAATTAATCTGAATGGGTAAGGAAAAGATCAAAATACCCTTCATATTTTTGGATAATTTTCCTTAATTGCACAAACTAACTTCAAACGGGCATATCTCCCTCATAAAAGCTCGAAATCTAGCAAACTCGGTGGCGTTGGAAAGAGTATTCTAAGACCTTTCATTCTGTATCCTAAGGGAAACCTAAATCATTTTTTACTGAAATTTATGGTAGTTTGAAGTTGATCTAAAACTCACAACTTAAGCATAACTTAAAAAAATTTAGATTTAGTTATTTCCAATTTAGCTCTTTCTAAATTTAGCTCTTTCTAAAGCGGGATGTTAGAATATCTCCCCATTGGAAACATTCGTCCTCGGATGAGCTCACTCTAAAGTAGAACTAAGGGTGGAAGCATCTAACACCCAACTCCAACACTTAACATGCAATTTAACACAACATTTCAACTTAAAAAGTTCTAAGAAAAAAATTAACACCTTCATTAGTAATTTCTCCATGCTCAAAGAGATGTGAATATATCTTCTTCATATCCTCTTCAGTCTCCCAAGTAGCTTCCTCAACAAAGTGATTTATCCATAAGACCTTGACTGAAGCTACCTCCTTGGTCCTCAACTTGCGAGCCTGTCGATCTAGAATATGAACGGGAATTTCCACATAAGACAGGCTATCCTTAATGCCAATATTTTCAGTCGGTATTAGTAGTGAAGGATCGCCCATACACTTCTTCAACATTGAAATGTGGAATACCGAATGGACTGCTGCTAATTCTAGAGGTAGCTTCAACTCATAGGCTACATTGCCAATCCTCTTGGATATCCTGTAAGGGTCAATATACCGAGGACTGAGTTTCTCCTTCTTGCCAAGTCTCATAACACCCTTCATGGGTGAAACATTCTAGTAAACCCTATCATCCACATCAAACTCTAAGTCTCTTCTCCTAACATCGGTGTAGGATTTTTGACGACTCTGAGCTGCTTTCAACCTTTCTTGAATAGTACTCTTTACTTTCTCCATAACTTGATGAACCAAGTCGGGTCCTATCAACCCAGCTTCACCAACCTCAAACCATCCAATAGGAGATATGCGTCTTCTCCCATAAAGAGCCTCATAAGGAGCCATCAAGATGCTAGAGTGATAACTATTGTTGTAAGAAAACTCTATGTGAGGTAAGTGATCATCCCAATTACCCTTGAAAAAGATCACACACACCCTCAATATATCCTCTAAAGTCTTAATTGTACGCTCTATTGGACCATCAATTTGTGGATGAAAAGCAGTACTAAGGTTCACCTTCGAACCGAAACCTTTATGGAATGACTTCAAAAATTGTGTAGTGAATTGCGCACCTCTATCTGAAATGATGGATACCGACACTCCATGAAGTCTAACTACCTTTGAATATATAACTTGGAATAATCCTTTTTAAAAAAAATAGTCTTTATCGTTAAAAAATAGGCTGATTAAGTCATTCGATCTACAATCACCCAAATCGAATCATGATGTCTTCGAGACCGTGGAAGCCGAGTAATGAAATCCATATTGATCATCTCCCACTTCCATTCTGGAAGATCTATATTCGGAGCCATATACCATTGGGCCTCTGGTGCTCTACCTTGACTTGTTGTCAATTTTGGCACTTATGAACGAACTCTGAGATACCACTCTTCATACTATTCCACTAATAAACTTCTCTCAAGGTATGATACATCTTTGTGGAACCCGGATGGATAGAATATCTGGAGCTAGGAGCTTCCGCCATGATCCTCTCTTGAAGTTCATCCACCCTTGGCACACACAATCTACCTTAATGCCCTAATACACCATCTCTAGCTTGTTTAAAAGGCATCACTTTTTGCTTATGAACATTTGACTTTAACTCAAGAAAAATAGGATCTTTCTCTTGTTTCTCTTTCACTTCGGACACTAGTGATGATTCAGCCTCATTCAACACCACCACTCCTCATTTATTGGAATCCATCAACCAGACTCCCAATCGTGCAAGTCTCTGCACATCTTTTGCTAACTCTTTCTTGTCCTTATCAACATAGGAAGTACTACCCATATACAACCTCCTTAAGGCATCAACAACAACATTAGCCTTACTTGGGTGATAGAGAATACTCATGTAATAATTCTTGAGTAATTCCAACCACCTCCTCTGTCTGAGATTAAGCTCTTTCGGACTGAACACATACTGAAGACTCTTGTGAAGGGTGAACACAATAACATGAACACCATAGAGATAATGATGCCATATTTATAAAGTGAATACTACAGCAGCCAACTCTAGATCATGGGTTGGGTAATTCCTCTTGTGAACCTTAAGTTGTCTAGAGGCATAAGCTATAACCTTGTCATTCTACATCAATACACAACCCAGTCCAACTCTGGACGCATCACAATATACCACAAAACCTTGCGTACCTTCATGTAAGGTCAATATTGAGGCAGTAGTCAACCTAGTTTTCAATTCCAGAAAGTTTTTCTCGCTTCAGACTATTGAAACTTAATTGTTTTCTGAGTCAACTTGGTCAAAGGGGATGAAATAGATGAAAACCCCTCGACAAACCTCCTATAATAGCCGACCAATCCCAAGAAACTCCTAATATTAGTTGGAGATATGGGTCTTGTCCAGTTCTGCACTGCCTCAATCTTCTGAGTGTCAAATCAAATCCCATCACCAGAAACAATGTGGCCTAAGAATGCCACAGACTCAAGCCAAAATTCACACTTGGAGAATTTATCATAGAACTCTCTATCCTTGAGAGTTTGATGAATTACTCCTAGCATGATCTTTCTCATTCCTCGAATAGATTAGAATAGCATCAATGAATACGATAACAAACTTATCTAGATAAGGCTTAAACACTCCGTTCATAAGATCTATGAACGTTGTAAGAGCATTAGTCAAACCAAAAGACATGACCAAAAATTTGTAATGACCATATCAGGTCCTACAATTTGTCTTAGAGATTTCACTCTCTCTTACTCTCAACTAATGATAGCCAGATCTGAGGTCTATCTTAGAAAAACAAGTGGCACCCTAAAGTTGATCGAATAGATCATCAATTCTCGGAAGAGGATACTTATTATTGATAGTAACCTTGTTCAACTGATGGTAATCTATACACATTCTAAGAGAACCATCTTTCTTCCTCACAAATAAGATCGGAGCGCCCCAAACATAGACACTTGGTCGAATGAAGCCTTTTTCAAGAAGGTCTTTCAACTGCTCTTTTAACTCTTTCAACTTAGCTAGAGCTATTCTATATGGAGTAATAGAGATAGGATGAATATTAGGCAGAACAACTATACCGAAGTCTATTTCTCTCTCTGGAGAGACTCCGACAAGATCATCCGGAAAGACCTCTAGAAACTCACTCATAATTGAAAGTGACTGAATAGGTGGTGTCTCAACACTAGAGTTATTAACTCGAACTAAGTAATATATGCACCCCTTGGAAACTAACTTTCTCGCCTAAGGTACAAAATAAAATGACCCTTAAGCACTCTTGAACTACTCCTCCACTCTATAACTAGCTCATTAGGAAATTGGAACTTAACTACTCCAAGTTCTACAATAAAATGAGGCATAACAGGCATGAAGCTAGTCCATACCTAGATTAACATCAAAATCTACCATGTCTAGCTAGACTAAGTCAGCCATGGTGTCCTTGTGATTGACAGAAATGACATAATCACAATAAAGTCTCTTAGCTAGAATAGACTCACCGATAGGTGTGGAAACACTGAATGGCTCAAGAAGTTGTTCGGGAATAATATCGAACCTCATATCAACATATGGAGTCACAAAAGATAGACTCGCACCTGGATCTAGCAATGCATATTCATCAAAAGTAAAGGCTTTGATCATACTGGTGACAATATCTGGATAATTCTCTTGCTCTTGGCGACTGGAAATATCATACATATTGTTTTCTCCTCCGCCTGTCCCTGAAGTAGCTCCTCAAGGTGAAGCCATGTCTCATGGATCCACTGAAGAAGATTGGGCTCTATTGCTCCTATTACCACTAACTTGCTTGTTCTTAGGGCACTCTCTCATGAATGGACCATTCTAACCACACTTGAAGTAACTAGTGGAGCCATCACGAAACACTCCTGAGTGTTTCCTACCATACTTAACACATGCAGGAGTCCCATTACCTCTTTGTGCCACACTACCTTGAGATTGTGCATGTTTAGCTCTGAAATTCTGTGAATTCTGATTCTTAAACTCACCTCTGTTCCTTGGTGCATGTGCACTAGCAGACGATGGACCAGGTCCATTTTGCTTTTACTGGAAAGACGATCGATTCACATTATTCTTCTGTTGTCCAGATTCGTTCCTAGTTGTCTTATCTTTCTTATTTTGAAACTATTCTCTATCTCTCAGGTTATCTTCTTCAACCTACTGCACATGGATCAGAAGTCTTGCTATTTCCATGTCTCCTATCAACATAGCTTGCTTACCCTCTTTTCTTGACAAACGAGATAACCTGTAAACAAACAAACTCATCCTGCTCTTTATATCAACAACCATCTACGGAGCATAGCGGAACAATTGAGTGAACTTAAGGCTATACTCATTCACACTCATAGATTCCTTCTTAAGAGTGAGGAATTCTCTTACTTTTGCCTCTCTTAGCTCACGGGGAAAGAAACGCCCCATGAAGGCACCCTCGAACATATCCCAACTCACAATTGGTGCACCCTCAGCTCTACCCTTGTTCCATTGGTCGTACCATACTCTAGCGACAACCTTCAGTTGGTATGCAGCTAATTCCACTCGCTCAGCATCAATAACATGCATAACCTCAAAAACCTTCTTTAGCTCTTCCACGAAGTTTTACAGATCCTCAATTCCACTTGAACCGCTAAATTCTGGAGAATTCATCCTTAAGAACTCACATATTCTTGATGTATCCATTGTCGAACCCCTCTATATTTCCCAACTTGGTTGGTCACTATTTGACTCAATATTTGGATAGCATCCCAAAATTCAGCTTTAGTGACCTCTCCTTGGGGTTGCACTTCTGGTGAATTGGGTACCCCTTGATACTGAGGATCAACATTCCTCCTAGAAGGATGAATTTGGACATCTCTTCGTGGAGGCCTTATCTGAAAGATAAGCGCAAGCATGAATTAGAAAGAAACTTTATAGATGTGAACTCTATCGCATGACAAGAGAATGAAAGAAGTGAGATAGTTCCTAAATGTCGCAGCCTCCTAATTATAGATGTGGGGCGCTTCACAATGATAGCTACGAATATACAGACACGACATCATAGAAACCCTAGGACTCTTAAACTTGGCTTGATACCAAGTTTTTCATGCTCCTAGCCTACACCTGGATTTGATCGACACTCGAGAACTGTTGTTGGCCCCATGCGAACCCTTGGCCTGGATCAACTCTCAGCGGAAGACATACTTAACATAGAATAGTCTGAAAAAGATAAACTAAAATAATAAACTCATAATGTTTTAAAGGAAACATTTAACTGGCCAAAGAGGCAACTCAAGTCTTTAAAAATTTATAATTGAAAATGGAAAAGACTCATGAACTACTGTCTACATATATATGAACCCTCTAATACTATGAGGGATGTTAGAAAAAGACCCCCGATCATCCTAACAAAACTGAAATAACATAACAGAAATAACTGAGGGATCTTTCAGAAGCAAAGAGGCTCACAAAACAAATCTGGAACTTGACTAAATCAACGAAGCACTGGTTGATGATCCTTGTTACCTATATCTGCATCATAAAAGATGCAAGCCAAATGGCGTCAGTACATGGACTGTACGAGCATGCGAGGAGAAATCTAAAACTTGACATAAGCTTGAACTGGAACTAAAGAAATAACTTACCTCGTCTCAACTCAACTCATTTCAATATAAAATAAATAACAATAATGCGATGTAAATAAAAGCCTTTAAAATAGTAGATAACAAATCACTGTATTGAAAAATATAATATAACTCAGTTTGTATGTAAAAATACAAAATAAACTTTGTTTAGGAGATTCTGTAAGTGACAACCATCACTATGAGCTATGTGATCATACAACGTCTCACGCACGCTTCCAGAACTTTCCTATACCTTTACGGGGTATAGAACTCCTCAATTAAGTGGATCAACGAGTTTATGCTAAACTTCAATAAGAAATCATCTTAAAAGTATGACCCTTTCTACCCACGTTGGATACATGGTTGATGGAGGCTGTGAGTTCTTAGAACTATCCCCCATATCGGTGATCAATACTACTCCTAAAATATAACTTAGCTCATATTATTAAAAAACATTTCCTCTTCCTTAACTTTGAGATTATTACTCAAAAAGTTTCTCTAAAAAGAGATAGTACTCAAAACTCCTCATAAACTCTTTCGGAAATCGGTGTTTTCTCTCATCTTAAATGTAAACACTTTTACTCTTGGGAATACTTAATTCTTATATATCGTTTTAAAGAAAATGAACTCAACTCTAATCATCCTCAAACTCAAATGCTCAAGTCTTAAACCATGTTTAAAAGATTGTAAAAAGACTTCCTAAAATGAGTCGAAGAACTCTCAAGACTTTACTCTTAGCTCTACCTTGAATTTGAATTATTGATTCAAGGTTATGATTCATGTTATGAATAATTTATCGATGTTTAGAAGTAGTTTAGAGTGGTTAGAATCAATATGGAGTGAATGTATACTTTAAAAGGACTTAGACGCAGTAAACGATGGAAAAATAATGGGGGCAGGAAACCTTGGTGCACTGCTGGCGTGGGGCGCCAGCCCCTAAACTTCAGAGAACATATTACGGCGCACAATAAGGGCGCCGCACCAGCCCCTCTGGTGCATCTGGGTTGCGCTGCACCCCCCAAGAACATTCCAACAAATTTTCTTACCCTAATTTTTCTAGAATCGATTTCTTTTCACAAATTCTACCTAGATTCAATTACCCAATACAATTACATGAGAATCTACTAAAAAATAACTCTCAAACTGAATACAATTGTAACACCCCAAAATCTAGTAGGCTATTTTAAGGCTAAATGAGAGGGCTGGGGTAGCACCCCGTATCCAAAAAAGGGTAAATAGCACTCCTTGTGAGCTGTAGGTGCCAAACTAAGAGGGCCACCCACGATCCATGGATGGGTCTAGGGACCATAAGAGTCGTTCGTGGATGGGCTCCTCCAAAACAGACTAGAAAGGCCAGAACCACGGCCTAAACAATGGAACATTGGTTAGACTATGGTCCGTGGTTAGGGCCCGTGGCTCGATGGACCAACAAACAGTCACTGACAAATATCGACGAGCATATAGGACCTGTCCGTCGTCCTGTCCACAACCCATCAGTGGTGTCGTAGGTGGGTAGGGACTGGCAGTTATTTTATGGGCTTTTGGGTCTTTTCTGGTTTTAATTAGAATAAACTGGTGTTGTTTTACCCTAACTTAGACCACCTATATAGGAAGAGAAGGAACATGAGGAAGAAGAAGAAGAAGAAGAATAAGAGGAAGAGGAAGAGGAAGAGAAAGAGGAAGAGGAAGAGGAAAAGGAAGAGGATGAGGAGGAGGAGGAGGACGAGGAAGAGGAGGAGGAGGAAGAGGAGGAGGAAGAGGAAGGAGAGGAGGAAGATGAAGAGAAGGAGGAAGATGAAGAGAAGGAGGAAGAAGAGGAAGAGGAAGAGGAAGAGGAAGAGGAAGAAGTAGAGGAAGAAGAAGAAGAGAAAGAGGAAGAAAAAGAAGAAGAAGAGGAAGAGGAAGAAGAATAAGAAGAGGAAGAGGAAGAAGAATAAGAAGAGGAAGAGGAAGAAGATGAGGAAGAGGAAGAGGAAGAAGAAGAAGAGGAAGAAGAGGAAGAGGAAGAAGAAGAGGAAGAGGAAGAGGAAGAGGAAGAGGAAGAAGAGGAAGAGGACG
>JAJOOS010042356.1:0-12529 GCA_029582725.1 Solanum chiquidenum | reverse complement strand
ATTTACAATTCAATTTGTTCAACACTTTTCGACTATTAATTGATATTTTTGATAGAATATTACTCTAACTTATCAACAATTTAAAGAAGAGAGTGTAAAAGGAGTTAAAAAGAAAATAATGTGAGTATTAGTAGAGAGAGTGTAAGAAAATAAAATAATATTTTCTTGATTTCTTCTATTTGAATGGGGTTGAAGAGAATAAAATAATAATTTTAAATATATATTTTTTATCATAAATAATTAATATTTTTTCTATAAAAAATTAACACATAATTTATTTTTGGTAAAAATTTGAGGCCCCCTAAAATTGGGGGCCTAAGGCCAATGCCTTATTAAAGTATACATAGAGCCGGCCCTGCTTTTGATATTCTTGGTATAGTACGATTTTATTAGTCAAATTACACCTTCTATTAAATTTTCCTTGAGGGATGCGCATGACCTTACCCTGACAAACAATTATGGACGGAGGGAGTAGTAAATGTGCTCGCACTTCGTGCCGTACGTGCATTAGCCTATTTTTAAGTCATAATAGTTCACGAGTTCTTTTTTTTTTTTTCATTTCGATGTCATCTCAGAAAGGTTTGCTTGTTACTATGTATTTCAATATTTCCATCACTGTATTAGTCTGTACGTAACTATTATATCATTAAGAAATCTCTTCTCTACGTTATTTCATCAAATGTGAAAATTCACTTATTCATAACGAAATAAATATTAGGCGTTATATCTATTGATCGGACATGAAAACATACAATCAGCGGTGGTCTAAATCAGTCAAGCGCGCAAGCTATTATTTCTTTCATCATATTCCACAAACACCATGAAGTAGATATAGCTTCAATCATATCAATAAGCCGCGTACTAAATTAGCACAATAATGATTATGAAATGGACAAAGGAGATGTTATAATACATAAATAAACTAAGATAACTCATATATATAAGTTTGATGCTCCACTACTAAAAAGTGCTCAAAACCTATGGAGTAAAAAACGATGGACAGTGTGTGACGGTCCGCCATGTCATCATGCTACATAAGCGCCACGTAAATTCCACATGGCACAAGTTGCCCATGTGAAAGGCTTACATAAGAAGAAGGCTAGTCCTTAAATGAAATATTTTAGAGAAATATGATAACTTCCCATGGTAGATTAACCTAGAATATCATAGAATTTACATGAAAGGTTCATAGAAAATTCGAGGAATGTGAAGAGTTATAGAAAAAGACTACTTTGTAAATATGTAGGGACTTATGTTATAATTATTATGTACGCTAGCCGCAAAGTTAGTAGTATAAAAATAGGAACATACATTTGTAAATTAATGAAACAAAAATCAATAAAAGATTTCTACACAATTCTCCTAACAATCCTCTTGTGTACTTTCTTTCATTCTCTTAGTGATTCCTAAAATCTTAGGCTGACTTTGCCTGGCAAAATCGAGAGCAAGTGGTGCAAGAGTGTGAGCAAGTTGTCAAGTATCGCACGTGTGCTTAGTAAAAGACTAAGGACATGATAAAGTGGTATCAGAGCAGGGTGCAACTAAGAAAATAACAAACAACAGAGAAATCAACGCTACTAATACCCAAGCCAACGTCCCAGAATGCCACCGGCAAAAAGGGTCATGGCAAAAAGAGGAATGTCGCCAACAAGAACCAAGAGGTGCTTCTCGAGGTTAAGCCAAATGAAGGGCTTACATCCCAAGAACATTCTACCACTAAGGTGAGTGAGGATGATGTGGAGATACTGTCCAAGGAAGTTTCGCTCGATAGAGAGTGGGCCACGAAGGTTAATATGAGAATGGATGCAGTCGATATATTTGGCCAATGCTTGAGGAAGATAGAGGGCACTCTAAGTGTTTTTGAGGGACATAGTCTTAAGGAGATCGAGAGCATGACATGGATGGACATAGCAAACTAAGATAGAGATGAGGCAGACCATCGCTACCTTAGAGTGGAGTCTCATGGATGCGTTGAGCACTATTGATGCCATGAAGACAAAGATAAAGACACTCGAAGAGCAAGTCAACACTAGCGTGACTGAGACCACCAGAAATATTATCGTGATGAGGGAGGCAAAGATTGAGGCTCCTAAGCCACCATTGTTCAAAGGGGTTCTTGATGCACAAGAAGTAGAGAATTGTCTTTGGCACTTGCAGAACTATTTTCAAAATGCAAATGTGAGGGACGATGATCCCATGATCAACACTATAATGTTGTACTTGTTAGAAACAGTCATGCTATGGTGGAGACGTAAATTGGATGATGTTGAGAGAGGTTTGTGCACTATTAGAAGATGGGATCAATTTAAGGCCGAGTTCAAACGTCAATTCTTACCAAATTATGTTGTGTACAAGGCAAGAAGAAAACTTAGGGAGTTGAAGCACACAGGGAGCATTCGGGACTATGTGAAGGAGTTCACAACCCGTACATTTCTAATTCCTAACCTCACCAACGATGATCTGTTGTTCCACATTATAGACGAGTTTCAAAATTAGGCTAAGTAGGAATTGCAACACCGATGAGTCATTTATGTAGACCAAGCCATAGTGGAAGCCGAGTCTTTGATGGATTTCAAGAATGAGAAGTATGATAAAGATAGAGGCACTAAGTCAAAGGATGACACTGCTAAGGGTGGAATAGACTGTGGTTAAGCAATGAAGTATATCAACAACAACACAAGACTAAAGATACCCCAAGTTCGATAATAATAAGTCAATTGACCGTCAGAGCTACATGAAAGAAAGCACAGTCTGAGAGGAAGGGATGCTACATATGCAGTGAGCCACATAGCTTCAAGGATTGTCCTGACTTAAAGAGTTTTAGTGCTATAGTGCATGGAAAGAAGGAGCAAAGTGCAAGGAGAGAGTTTGGTCATAACTCAATTATGAGTGACTGGACTATGTGGAGTCATCACAAGGTCAACTAGACAAGTTAACAAGTATAGAAATCAATATGTGGACCTTATGATAAAC
The DNA here is from genome assembly GCA_029582725.1 of Solanum chiquidenum. Lineage (NCBI taxonomy): Eukaryota > Viridiplantae > Streptophyta > Magnoliopsida > Solanales > Solanaceae > Solanum > Solanum chiquidenum. Next base: position 9,556 of record JAJOOS010042356.1, on the reverse strand, counting down.
AATAAACTTGCTCGTGCATTGGTAGACACTGAGCAACTCATAATTTTATGACCGAGACTGCAACGAAGAGACTAGAGTTGAAGAATGCTCCAACTAACTCTCGTGTCAAGACCGTTCATGTCGATCCTCAAAATGTTCATGGTGTTGCTAGTGGTGTTGGTGTGAAATTAGGCTACCGAAAAGGTACGACAAACTTTTCCATTACAAAGATGGATAATTTTTATATTATTCTAGGGCAAGAGTTCTTCACATAGTGTCTTACATTGATCGAACCCTACCTCCATTATCTCTGGGTCATGGAATGAGAAGGATCTTCCATGGTTCCTATAATAACTATACCACATAAACAGAATCAAGCATAACTTTCGGCTATACAACTTGTGAATGGGCTCAAGAAAGAGGGGCTAATGTTCTTGGAAACCATTACAAGTTTTGATGAAGGTAGAGACAAAAAGTCATTGATGTGTTCCACTTGGAAGGGAATATCATCGGAATAAGTTACTCGGGAACAATATGAGGACTTGGGCTATTCAAAGATAAGATTTGAGAGTTTAAGTGAAGCAATGCACCGTGGTCATTGCAACATCAGGTGGGGGAGAGTGTGACAGTCCGCTGTGTCATCACGCCACATAAGTGCCACGTAAATTCCACATGACACAAAGTTGCCCATGTGGAGAGTTTACATAGGAAGAAGGCTAGTCCATAAATGGAATATTCTAGAGAAATTTGAGGTTTTCCCATGGTAGAACCTAGAATATAGAATTTACATGGAAGGCCCTTAGAGAATTCTAAGCATGTAGAGAGTTCTAGATAAATGACTATTTAGTAAATATGTAGGGACTTATGTAATAAATATTATTTTTTTCACTTTAGCCCCAAAGTTAGTAGTATAAATAGAGGGACATTCATTTATAAATTCATCAAGCAAAAATCAATCAAAGTTCTCTGCATAATTCTTCTTAACAATCCTCTTGTGCTCTTTCTTTCATTCTCTTAGCGATTCCTAGAATCTTAGGCTGACTTGGCATAACAAAATCATGAGCAAGTGGTGCAAGAACGTGAGCAAGTTGCCAAGTGTCGGACGTGTGCTTAGTAGAAGACTAAGGGCATGACACATCATCTCTTAAAAAAGTGACCCAATTTGTGACGATGTTCGTCGTTTGGATTTCTTTAAAAAAACTTTTAGCATACAACAAACCGTAACCTTTTGTCCGTCATTTTGTTTTGCGCCATATATATATATATATATATATATATTATTTATTATCAGTTAAGTCATTGTTCGTTGTTTCTAATTAAACATATAATGAATTTATTACATTATAATGACATCGTCTGTCATTTATAATTAATATTTAATTATTTGTTTTTAAAAAAAAAGCCACGAACAACATTGCTTTGTCCGTCGCTTTTGGTCAAAATATTGATCAAACACTTTACACGGGCAGACACCCATTTTTCTTTTTTCTCCTCTCTTCTTCTCTCTAACTCTCTCCACCCCCTCCCCACCACCATTGTTGACTCTCTCTCGCCTCCGTTCACCTCGCCACCAATAGTCCACCTCTAACACGTTGCCGACCTCCTCCCTCCAAACTCCTATTCTCTCAACTAATTATTGTGGTTAGGATTTTGAATATTATGATTTTTTTTATTTGAGTAATTTTTTATTTCTATGTTAGTTTATTGTATCTATTTTGTCCAGTTTGTATTATTAACATTGTTAGTTTGTAAATTTGATCGTGGATTAGTTTATGAACATATAATTTTGATTTGTATTGAGATTTTTTAAAATTTAGATTGTGAATTAAAATATTTTGAGCTTGAATTGAAGTATTTTTGAAGTTTAGAATTTCAAAACTAACTAGAAGTTAGAACTTAGAATTGAAGTCATGAACTTTAGGAATACTAGAATTTTAGGATGTTTGAATTTGAACTTGTAAAAAATATTGGTTTGTGTATGATTCTTGAATTTGAGAAATTTAGAACTAATTAGAAGTTAGAACTTGAATGTCATGAACTTTAACTTTTAGAACACTTGAACTTTGGAATTTTGAACTTCAACTTAGAAAAATTGTATGATTCTTGAACTTAAGAATTGATTATAACTTAGAAGTTAGAACTTCAATGTCATGAACTTGAACTTTAATTTGGAATACTCAAAATTTAGGATTTTTGAACTTGAACTTAGAAAAATTATTAGTTTGCATGATTTTTGAACTTTAAAACTAATTAGAAGTTAAAACTTCAATGTCATACTTGAACTTTAGAATACTTGAATTTTAGGATTTTCTAACTTGAACTTATAGAAAAAGTATTGGTTTTTATGAATTTTGAACTATAGAACTAATTAGAACTTAAAACTTGAATATCATGAACTTGCAACTTTAAAAATATACTTTCTTGAGATTTTTGAACTTGAAATTAGAAAAATTATAGGATTTTATGATTTTTAAACTTTAAAACTAATTAGAAGTTAGAAATTGAATACCATGAACTTGAACTAATTTACAAATACTTTAACTATATATAGGATTTTTGAACTTGAACTTAGAAAAATTGAATTGTATGATTTTTTAACTTAGTTGGTGAACTTTAGAAATCTTGATGGATTGTATTCTTTATGAACTAAGCTACTTTAGAAATCTTGAATTGTAAGATTTATCAACTTATAAACTTGATCTTTAGAAAACATGAATTATATGTTTTGTATCTTAGTTTTTGAACTATAGAAAACTTAAATTGTAAGATTTATGAACTTAGATTGGAATTTAGAAAACTTAAATTGTAGGATTTATCAACTTAATTATAAGACTGAACTTTAGAGCAATAGAGTAGTATATTTATGAACTTGAAATTTAGAAAATTAAACCTGAATTGTAGGATTTCAAGAGTCACTCAATTTTTTTTTATATGTTTTTAAAATATTTCAAGCTGATAATTATTGGAATTTATAGTACTTTTTACGTCATTTTCAAATAATACATCTTACTTCCTCTGTCCCATTTTTATGTGACACCGATAGAATTTCAAAAATCAATTGATTTTTTATATGTCTTTTAAATATTGTAAGTTATTAATTATTGTGATTTATAGTATCTTTTTATGTAATTTTCAAATATATAAAGAGAAAAGGGTTAAAAAAACACCCTTCAACTTTATTTTATTGGTTGACTATGCCCTTACCATTAAAATGAAGTTATTTTTACCCCTATCGTTACTAATTTCATCATTTATTCCCCTCAATTGGATAGAAAGTCCCAAATCAACTAAAATTACCCAATTTTAATTTGATCTGACCCACTTAATCATATTACACATTTGTTTTACCCAAATCAACTTTGTTTTCCACCACCAACACCTCCACTTAAATCACCACCAAAGCCATCACCCTCTCCGAGATCTCCTCCACCACCATCGTCGAAACCACGGCCATGCTAACGACTGGAAACGCTTAATAGCTATGCAACGGCCATTTCCATTAAGCCGACCTTTAAACACAACATTGGGGGCTTTCTCTCCATGTGTAGAGACAATATTATTACCGGAGAAATTTGAGGTAGCAGCTTTTAACTCCTCCAAACCATATTCTTTAAATGCTGGCAAATTCAACTGCTCATTCTCCGCCCATTTTTTGAACAAGATTAGTCATTTACATACATCAAAATTGATTCTTCAAACTCCCATTTAATTAAAAAAAAAACACGAAAAATCTTACCTATATCTGAGGAATATAAAGCATAAGACTTGATATTTGAAGGCCATAAATAGAAACATAAATTAGAACAATGACCACCCATCATACAAATTCACCAAAAAATTTAAAAAAGATACAACCTTTAGAGAGAGACAAAGGGGTCACAAAGATGGTGACTACTTTTCTCCCCTTAAAATCCCTTTAAACTTAGCAACAATGGTAAAAATGTCAAATTGTTAAAGACGAATTTCAAATTTCAATATTCAAAGCAATGCCAACACACTTGGAGGAGGTAGTGTAGTGGGATAGGTGGTGGTTTTAGCGACGGTGGTGGAGGAGATCTCGAAGAGGATGGTGGTTTTGGTAGTGGTTTAAGTGGAGGTATTAGTGGTGAAAAACAAAGTTGATTTAGGTAAAAGAAATGAGTTATATGATTAAGTGGGTCGGATAGGATTAAAATTGGGTAATTTTAGTTGATTTGGGATTTCCATCCAATTGAGCACAAATGATGTAATTAGTAACGGCGGGGTAAAAATAACTTCATTTTAACAGTAAGGGTATAGTCAACCCATAAAATAAAGTTGAGGGGTATTTTTGACCCTTTTCCCATATATAAAAGACTAATAAAATAAAATAAATATATCAATAAACAAAAATGAAAAAGTCACATAAAAATTACCAAATTTTCCTTGAACTGCCAAAGCAGACATATTGACACTTGAAACTCCCTCTTATTATATTAGATATAGAGCCTGTACCAGCATGAGCCCAATATAAATTACTTCTTTTGTTATAATTTAGGTGACATAGATGTGTAGGCACACAAATTTTATTGGATTTAATTCATACAAAATTTGGATTAAATCCATATTTATTTGAGTTGAATGACTAATTTGGGCTTTATAAATAAATAAGTTCATTTTTAATAAATTCAAGTCCAAGGTCCATTTCACCTTGAAGCTCAAACCCACGCCACACGTCAGAGCGACTAGGCATCCAAGACAGCAAGGTGATGCCACGTGTCCAAATGAGGTGGTAGTCCCAGTCAAATGCAAGAATCAATCACAATCCGCCAAGTGTCAAAACGACATCCTTTGGACAATCATAAGCAACCTTGTCCACCCTTGCAACTATAAATACGGGATGTACATGACATTCTGAAGGGAATTCTACAAAAGACTTCAACAAGCATTGGATCAAGCGTTGGAGAAAGCTACAACATCATATACACAACTCTTCGAAGAAGTGATCAACATACTTCTTCCCGGAGATCGACTTGAAATGAGGAATTGCTTCCTGACGTCTTCGGAGATCAAACACTAACTCTTCAAAGGAGTGGTCAACAGAGTTCCCGAAGATCAACTTGAAAAGATGAATTGCTTCCCGCTATTTCTGAAATACATCAATGCTTCATCACAAAGGGTTACAAGGACATTTACATTGATTGAATTCTTCCCTGAAATGCTCCTTGACGTACGAGCCTAAATTGCAAGTTGAAATGCTCCTAGACGCACGACCCTAAACTGCAATTTACAACGTTCCTCGATGCACGAGTCTGAACTGCAAGTTGAAATTCTCCTCAATGAACGATCCTACAATACAAGTTGAAACACTCTTCGATGCACGAGCTTAAAATGCAAGTTGAAATGCTCCTCGATGCACAAGCTTAAACTGTAAGTTACAACGCTCCTCAACGTACGAGCTTAAACTACAAGTTGAAACGCTCCTTGATATATGAGCCTAAACTACAAGTTAAAATGCTCATTGACGTATGAGCCTAAACTACAAGTTGAAACGCTCCTTGACGACGATCCTAAACTGCAAGTTGAAATGCTCCTCGATGCATGAGCCTAAACTACAACTTACAACGCTCCTTAAGGTATAAGCATACACTGCATGTTACTCCTGACCTGCAAGAGTATAAATTGTCTACGATCCAAAATTATAAAAAAAAGCTCATCATCTTGAACTATAATATGACTTGATCCTCTTCACCAAAGTACGTAGGCGCTTGGAGTAATCACTTTAAGCTCAGTCACAAGAGTAAAAAAAAGGTTTTCTGGCATTGCGTGATCATCACACTCTCTTTAAAATTATATAGCTAGCACATGAGTTCAAATTTGCCACAGATGAGCAAAGAATAAGCCTGTAATTCAGGATCTCATATTTCAAAATATGATTTTCTTGCTACAGGAGCGTAAAAATGAAGAACTGAGCAAGGCAGAATTATGGACTGACTTTGAAGCAATGTATGTAACAATCCATAAAGATTTTGGATGTGATTTTTACACCTGTTATAGATATTATAGTAGTCTTTCCAATGGAAAAATAAAATCATGATTTCAATACTCGTACTTTGAGTTATGAATTTTCTACCACGAATGCGCGAAACTAAAGAATCAAGAAAGATAGAATTGTGAGCTGACTTCGAAGCAACATTTGTACCAATCTGTAAAGTCTTTACTGTGGTTTTTACACATATCGTAGTTATTTGAGTCCTCTTTCTAATGGAAAAATAAACTCACAATTTTAATACTCCTACTTTGAGTTATGAATTTTCTACTACAGACACGCGAAGCTGAAGATCCGAGTTAGACAAAATTGTGAGCTGACTTCGAAGTAATATGTGTATCAATCCATAAAGTTTTTGACCGTGATTTTCACATATATAGTAGTTCTTTGAGTTGTATTTCCAACAAAATCAGAAACTCATGATTTCAACACTGCTACTTCGAGTTATGAATTTTGTACTACATACGCGCGAAGCTGAAGATTCAAGCAAGATAAAATTATGAGCTGAATTCAAAGTGACAAGTTGATTCTGTCAATGCCGCAAGAAAGGTGAATTCTCCAAGTGGTCTCTCGCCAAGTCTCCAATGAAAGCTAAAGCATCCGTTGTCTTAACCAACTCCGCAATGAGGGTTTAAGGTTAAGCACCAAATGATTGTTTGCCAAATCCTCGATTGAAAAGGTAGATGCCACACTAAATTGTTATCTGCAAAAGCTACAATCAGAAGTGTAGGTACATCACGTTTTCCTTTCCAATTACGAGTGTTATTTAAATCTTCTTGATAACATTTAGAAATTGTTGGCGCTTGATTAATAACGTTTCAAAGACACTTCATCCAATTCTAAGCGTCAACGATCGTTAGTTAGTAATATAACCCAACTAAATGAGTTGGGGTCGAATCCCAGAGGGAGTAGTACGTGTTTAAGATTCAATAGCAAAGTACAAATATGTTCAAGTCAATCATAGGAATAGACATTTACGAATAAAAGCATAATTCAAATTAAAGAGTGACACAAGTGTCAAATAAGGGGGTTTTGGTTTTAACTATCAACTACAACTACAGCAAATAACACGAATTAACAAGTAATGAGACGGGTTCTTGGGATGTGATTGGATTATAGGCTAAGGTAGACAAATGGGTAATTGCAATTGTTAGTAAATAGTTATAAATTAATGAATAAGCTAGACTTTAGTGGGGATAAATTTCTCTCGAACAATTTACCCCGAATCAAGTTGGTTTCTCTCGAACACCAACAAGCAACAAATAAGAACAACCTACGCTTTAGTCCATTCACTATCTCGAGCTGAATGTGTGGAAAAGGTGTAACATCCCGGAAATCTAATGACCTAAGCTAGAGCCTAACATGTAAACTAGTAGCCTAAATAGGATTAACATGAATATTTGAGTCCTAAAATAACTTCCCTAAGTTAGTACTAAGGTCCTAGTGCCTAAACGTCAAGGCATGGCCCCCCAAGGACCCCCCAAGGATCCTTGAGGAGGGCCAAGGGACTGCCCCAAAAAGCTGTCAAAACAGCTTGACTCACGAAATGGGTACCCACGCCTCGTTGGTGGACTCATGCCCCGTAGGTGGGGGTCGTAACTCAAGACTTGGTCTTCCCCAAACTCCCCCAAATCTCCTAGTCTCTCAAGGAAACCATGACCATGCAGTACGGTCCGTGGACCAACTCACGCCCCGTAGGAAGGGGCTCATGAGTGAGGCCTGGACCAAGGCCAAAAGTCAAGCCACATACCCAACCCACGAGTGACCAGTACGGTCCATGGGTCCATCCACGCCCCGGAGATGGGGGGTCGTGGATGGGGTCTGCAAAAGTTGCCTCAATTCGGCCAAGGGTGTACCATTTTAATTAATTCCTATTTTAATTATTTAAGGGTGGGGACATTTTATATTAGTTATCTAGGAATATATAAGTATATATTAACTAGTAACCACCTCTTTAACACCTCATAATTCTCAAGACTTAAACTAGTAACTACCTCTCCTTTCCAAAAATTCTCTCTTTAAGACTCCATTGAAGAGCAAGGTCAAGGTCAAGCTAGAGGTTCAAGAACCAGCCTTTATTCTCCAATTTCTTGTGAAAATCAACCTAAGGTATGTATGCTTTTCATTCTTGGGTAGCTATCACACAAGGAGCCCCTTCAAACTATGTTTTTAAGACTTCAAAACCGTAGGGTTTCAATCTAGTCACGGGTCTTCTTCCAAAACGATTTTAATTGTTTAATTATGGTTTATTATGATTGATTATGATGATTTATGGTTGGATTAATGGAGTATTATTGGATTTTTATGAAAATTTCTTATGGACCCATGATTTCCCCTTCTTCCTAAATTGTGAATTAAGGTAAGACTTGATTGATCATAGAAGCTTGCCAATTGATTATGGTTACATGTATTATGTTGTTGAATCATGTTATCCGTCTATATAATGTGGTAATTATAGAATTTAGGGTTAATCTTGATTTATAGCCTTGAAGGGAAACTTGCTAGGGTTTATACATGTTGATGAGGATTGCATATGAACTCATGATTCCCCTAGATGGTAATGATCCTATGATTATTGTTGAATTGTGGTGTTGTTGCAAGATCCTTCTCCCCTATACCCTTACACATGACTATGCATGAAAGGACTATAATTATGATACTATTGTAGTGTTGATTGAAAGGTCATTCTCATGAAACACTATGAACATGATGTGAAAGGTTTACTCACATATTAATGATTCTAAGGTTGAAAGGTCATTCTCACCTAATGAATCCATGAGCTACCATGATGTTGTATTGGATTGAGTGTTAAGTCACCTTTACATAAACATGAACTTAAGTAAAGACTTAACATGATTATTAAAGGTAATTAAGCTTAGCACCGAGTGGATAGAAACATGAGATGGAAACCTTATACCTCAGTTAATCCGGGTTTATAGTAGCAATCTCCCTATCCCATAACTATGTACCCACATAGGTTCTTAGCTAGTGGATCCACCTATAAGCTAAACATGTTAGTTCTACCTTAGGCAAGTAGAACACCTCTTTTCGGTGTGGGTTCATGACACCCGATTCCATGTAGCTCACATGGTCTATGTCGGTTAAGGCTATATTTCCCTACATGAAAAGAACATGAAAAGATTAAGAATATGAACTATGAACAAGAACATGAGTTATGTGCTATGATTAATTAAAGGGTTTTGCTTAGTGTGAGTGGGGGTATGGGACTTCACTTATGCATTGCACAAGTAAGCTTTGAGAGTGATTGTGGTATGTGCTTGATGACAAGATGCTTTATGAGTAAATGTATGTTTTATATGAATATGAACCATGAACCATGAATATGAACATGAACATGAATATGAGCTATATCTATGACTTCTTAATGAGCTTTACTTAGTGTGAGTGGAGGTATGGGACTTCACTTGTACATTGCACAAGTAGACTTATAAAGTAGTTATGATGTGGTTTCCTTATGACATCACTACTAAAAAACTGGTAAAAAACGACGGAAGAAAAAGCGACGGACAGCGTCGCTCCAAAAAAGCGACGGACTAAGAGATGCCGTCC